>OZ030012.1:96415972-96723472 GCA_964023405.1 Apodemus agrarius | reverse complement strand
CACTACTATTGAGTGTCCTCATACTTCATGATGTTATAGCATAGTCAGTTCGGTAGCTCTTATTATTTCAATCCTACTAGTAGGGAAACAAAGTTGTATGTATAGGGGCCATATAGAAGATGAGTTCCAGAGTTTGAATTTAAAAGTAAAACTCAATGAATCTAAACTGTAAGGTTTTACCATTGTAGCCTGCTGATAGCTGATTTTACTTACATTTTAGTTTTCTTCACCAAGGCAGTTTCCTATGGGAAATAATTATGAAAACTTATAATAATATGTAATATGACCAAGGAGACAAAAGGGAGTATTCAGGATGAGAGAAACCAGTTCTCAGAGAATGATCTTTTAGATGGTATTTCTCACTGAGCTCTGGAAAAGCTGGGAATTGTATCAGCTTGGAGGATCAGTTAGGTATAAAACGCAGAGTACACTAATGGCGTCTGAATTGTGGTAGGTGTTTACTTCCATACAGGAAGACTATGAATAATGCATCCAGAGTTATTTTTGTTGCTTCATAATTATATTAATCAAGAACCCGGGTTTCCTGTCTTTCGTTTTAGCATTCTTTGCATAAGTTACAACGTTAGGATTATCTTGGTCTAATAGGGTTCCAATCAGTGTCTGTTTCAGAGAGGAAGCAGGATTACAAAGCAAAACATAAAGACTTTATGTTTGCTTTCCTGTGAGCTTTCTCCCTTTTGTCTCTATGTTTTGTACTTGTTTCTAGTAGGCCATGTTTACTGCAAGGGCTTGATGGCGATATAGCTATGCAGCTTTGCAAGTTACTTACTAGAATAAAAATGAAGACTAGTTGCTAAGAAAAGAGGGGAAACTAAGTATTCAACTATCAGGGCCCCAATCACTAGTCTAACCAAACAGTGAAATACATCCCTGGCTAGCTTTACTAGGGAGATTTTTGAATCCCTACTGGAAGTGTCTCCAAGTGAACACACAGAGAAAGCAAATTATGCAGCCCAAATCAAGTGAAAGATTTAGTTAAACTCTTATGACGTGCTCTGTGTCACCTCACTGCCTATCTGTTTCTATTTCCTCTCAGCCCATCAGAAGGAATTAACATAATCAGCAGTGCAAGATCAAACTATTTTATGTATGCAGTTTAATATTCTAAGCAACTTTGCATCAATTGAAGAGCCATTTTCATGATAAATGATCAAAATCATGTTTATATTTTCATGCTCTACTTTCGATTTCCATAACTCACAGTCTGAAACGGATAATGTGCTGGTAATATGTGCTGGTCAATTTCAGATGTAATGTCCCTCGGGAAACATTTCACATGATTCAATTCACAAAAAGGTGAAAAATTCTGACAAGTCAAGTGGTAAGGTCATTTCTGTTTCTCATTGATGAACAATAAATGAATTCCTCGGCAGAAAGTTATATTTCTGAGAAGCAGTGCATTGTAGAAAGAGATTTTAACTCAATAAAGAAATCCCAGGTAAAGTTTGTTTCAGATCAGTATTTACTTGCTCTGCAGCTTATATAAACTTTTGGAAATCTCCTTTGACTTGCTATTTGTGTCTTGAGTATTTAGGGCTTCTGGGCTCATTAATATCCACTTATCAGTGATTGCATTTCATGTGCATTCTTTTGTGATTGGGTTAATTCACTCAGGATGATATTTTCCAGGTCTAACCATTTACCTACAAATTGCATGAATTCATCTGTAAGTTAAAATTATGATTTAATTGTATGGATGTAAACTTTGAAACTAAGAAGACATATCTTTACTTGCCAAACTAAGAAAATGAGAGATATTTCCTCAACAATTATGAAAATCTTTTAATATAAGACTTTGAAAGATATGAAATTGAGTTGAGTTCATTGGCTTATTTAATATGACTAGAATATGTACTTTCTATCTACAATTAAGATTTTGCAGGTTTTTGTCAGACTCATGAGGGACGTTTTAATATGACAATTAAGAATAACTATAATATGTGAAAATTGCTGCTACCTAGTTTTATTAAAACTATTTCCATGCAGTATATTCTGATCATGGTTCTCCTGGCTTATTTCTTTCCAGATCCTCCATGCCTCCCCACCCATCCAACTACAAACCTCTTTCTATCATTTTAGAAAATATATAAATTAATTAATTAATTAATTAATCAATAGCATAAGAAATGCATATGTGTGCAAGGGCACACATACAGACATACAAACACAAGACCCATAAAAACACAAAACCAGTAAGGTTTTAAAAAAGGGTCAAACAATGTGTTATGAGATGTGCAAGAGACCTCCTCTGAATGAGGTTTGTATACCCAGTGAGAACCTAGTGGAGAAATACAAATGATTGACCACTGGAGTTAGCTTCTGGGTTAGGGATGTTTGGTTTCCTTTCTAGCACTGGGATCCATCTGGCTTAACCCTGTGCAGACTCTACACATGCTGCCACAGTCTCTGAGTTTGCATATGCATCAAAATGGTTTTGTATGGAAGGCACTGGTTCTTTGGTGGTTTTGATTCCCACTGACTCTTAAATATCTTTCTGCCTCATCTTCCACAGAGTTCCATGAGCCTTAAAGAAAAAGGTTTAATGAAGACCTATTTTTTAAGACTTAGTTTTTCTTTTTCTTTTTTTCAAGGTCTCTCACTTCCGTGCATACTGACTAGTCTCTATGTTAGTTCCTATCTCCTTCAAGAGGAAGCATTTTGGATGATGGCTATGCTAGACACTGGTGTTTAAGTATAGCAGAATGTATTAGAAAGTCATCTTTATTGCTATATTTATTTAGTAGATTAATGGTATTTAGTTTATTCATGGTCCATGGCCTATCTAGTTTCAGATTCTTTTTTTCTCTTGTTCTTTTTTTTGCATTTTTTATTGGATATATTCTATATTTACATTTCATTTCCCCTTTTCTGGTTCCCCACCCACCAAAGGTATCACATGCCCTTTTCCCTCCCTATGCTCCCCCATCCACCCCTTCCCACTTCCCTGTTCTGGTATTCCCCTACACTGATGCTTTGATCCTTTCCAGCACCAGTGCTCACTCCTTTCTTCTCGTCGGACATCATTTGGTATGTGGATTGTGTCTTTGGTGTCCCAAGATTCTAGGCTAATATCCACTTATCAGTGAGTGCATACCATGGGTATTCTTTTGAGACTGGGTTACCTCACGTAGTATGATGCTGTCCAGCTCCATCCATTTCTCTAAGAATTTCATGAATTCGTTGTTTCTTTTTTTTTTTTTTTGGTGATTTTTTTTATTGGATATATTCTATATTTACAATTCATTTCCCTTTTTCTGGTTCCCCACCCCCAAAGGTCCCACATGCCCTTTTCCCTCCCCCTGCTCCCTCATCCACCCCCTCCCACCTCACTGTTCTTGTACTCCCCCACAATGATGCTTTGGTCCATTCTAGCACCAGTGTCCACTCCTTTCTTCTTGTCAGACATCACTTGGTATGTGATTTATGTCTTTGGTGTTCCAAGATTCTAGGCTAATAGCCACGTATCAGTAACTGCATACCATGGGTATTCTTTTGACTGGGTCACCTCACTTAGTATGATGTTCTCCAGCTCCATCCATTTCTCTAAGAATTTCATGAATTCATTGTTTCTAATGGCTGAATAGTATTCCATTGTGTATATATACCACAGTTTCTGTATCCATTCCTCTGTTGAAGGACATCTGAGTTCTTTCCAGCTTCTTGCTATTATATATAAGGCTGCTATGAACATAGTGGAGCATGTATCCTTATTGCATGCTGGGGAATCTTCCGGGTATATTCCCAGGAGTGGTATGGCTGGGTCCTCCAGAAGTATCACGTCCAGTTTTCTGAGGAACCACCATACTGATTTCCAGAGTGGTTGAACCAGCTTGCATTCCCACCAGCAGTGGAGGAGTGTTCCTCTTTCTCCACATCCTTGCCAACACCCTTGAGGATATTGGCTCAGGGGAAAAATTCCTGAACAGAACACTAATTGCTTATGCTCTAAGAGCAAGAATAGACAAATGGGACCTCATAAAATTACAAAGTTTCTGTAAGGCAAAAGACACTGTCAAAAGGACAAATCGGCAACCAACAAATTGGGAAAAGATCTTCACCAACCCCACATCCAACAGAGGGCTAATATCCAATGTATACAAAGAACTCAAGAGGTTAGACCCCAGAAAACCAAATAACCCTATCCAAAAATGGGGGTACAGAGCTAAACAGAGACTTTTCACCTGAAGAAATTCGGATGGCTGAAAAACACCTTAAAAATGTTCAACATCATTGGTCATTAGGGAAATTCAAATCAAAACAACCCTGAGATTTCACCTCACACCAGTCAAAATGGCTAAGATTAAAAACTCAGAAGACATCAGGTGTTGGCAAGAATTCATTGTTTCTAATGGCTGAATAGTACTGCATTGTGTATATATACCACATTTTTTGTATCCATTCCTCCGTTGAGGGACATCTGGGTTCTTTCCAGCTTCTGGCTATTATAAATAAGGCTGCTATGATGGGCTTTAAATTCAGTCAGATAATGGTTGATTACTCCCACGACTTTGTGCCACTATTCCATCAACATATCATACAGGAAGATCACCATTGTGGATTGAAGATTTTGTAACTGGGCTGGTGTTTAGCTTTCTCCACTGGTAGTGTGCAGAGTATCTTCTAGTATCAGGAATACTAGTCAGTAAGGTGAAGGCTTTAGTTTGACAGCAGCTTGATTTCTCTGAGTTCAGTGAGATACATAGATCTTGTCTTCATCAATATGGCTTTATCAGCTTATGGAAAGTAAAGGATATTCTTGTCAATAGCCTGAATTGTGTGAAGATTGCTATGGAGCCCCTTTGTCTATCAGCTCAATTTCTGCCACTAGAGGTTTTACTTGGTGTCAAGACAGGTCTAGTTACGGCTTTGTGCTAAATGCCTCTCCCTTATGTCCTGTCAATCTTATCCTTTCCTTTTAATCCTCCCACTCCAATAACCCCATAACTGTATATTTTATTCCTATACCTTCTTACGTCCCTGCTCTGCTTTCACTCTATACATAGCTTATATCATTATATGCATAATAGCATGCCTATCAAAGACTTGAAAGGTAGCAACCATATATAAGTGACCATATGCCAAACTCATCTTTTTATGTCAAAGTTACTTTACCCATAATAATATTTCCTGGTACCATACATCTATGTGAGCTTTCATGACTTTCTTTCTTTGTTTCTTTGTTTCTTTCTTTGTTTCTTTCTTTGTTTCTTTCTTTCTTTCTTTCTTTCTTTCTTTCTCTCTTTCTTTCTAGCAGCTAAGTACTATTACCATGTGTTAATGTACCATGGTTTCATTACTTATTCATCCATTCATGGAAATCTAGGCTGTTTTCTATATCTGGCTGTTATGTACAGCAGCCACAAACATGGATAGGCAAGTGTCTCTCTGGAAGTGTCCTTTGGGTATGTGCAGAAGAGTGGTATAGATGTGTCTTGAGGCAGATTTATTGAGCTTCCTGAGAATCCACCAGACTGATTTCCATAGTGGCAACACAAGTTCATACTCCCAGCAATAATAGATATTTCTTCCTTTATTCCACATCCTCACATCATGAGCTGTCATTTTTTCTTTTATTGAAAATCTCATTTTTATAACATATTCTCATTATCGTTTCCCTTCCCTAAATTCCTGTGAGATCCTTCCCTCCTTGGCTGGCCATTCTAACTGGTATAAGATGAAATCTCAAGGTAGTTTTGATTTGCATTTCAATGATGATTAAGGATGTTGAACATTTCTTTTTTCTTGTTAAGGATGTTGAACATCTTAAATATGTTTTTCTTCAATTGTGTATTATCTTTCAAGAATTTTTTATTAAGCCTGTACCCATTTTAAATTTGATTGTTTTCCTGGTGTTCATTGTTTTAGTTCTTAATATAGTCGACATTAGCCCTCCATCAAATGTGTGATTGGTAAAGATCTTCTCACATTCTTTAGCCCACTGATTTGTCTAAATGATTGAGTCCTGTGCTAAACAGAACCTTCTATTTCCTTAAGTCCTATTTATTTGTCGTTGGTCTCAGTGTCTCTGATTTGTCTCGTTCAAAATGTATTTTCCTGTGACAATGAGTTCAAGATTCATGTCTACTTGCCCTTCTATTAGATTTAGTGTGTCTGGCCTTATGGTGATGTTCTCTGTTCAGGTGGAGTTGCATTTGTGCAGGGTAATATGTGGATCTATGTGTAATCTTCTATATGCAAATTTTGAGGTATTTTCTCACGTTTTGTCTCTGTCTCCTTTTGTCTGTCTGTCGGTCTGTCTCTTAATCTCTCTCTCTCTCTGTATGTGTGTGTGTGCATGTGTGTGTGCGTGTGTGTGGTATCTATATACATGATGTGTACAAGGATTTTACTTTCCTATGTGAACTAGTAGAGGCCAAACATCAGTTTAGAGTGTTTCTCTATGACTTTTTGACATGGGTCTCTGACTGTTCCAAACAGAGGATCTGCTAGTGATCACCAGAATTTGATTGCCTTCTCTCCTACCCAGTTGTGGAGTTACTGACTCACACTACAATGTGTGGCTTTATGTGCTTCCTAGGGATCATGCTTTGATAGTAAGTAGTTTCCTCACATTGTTGACTAGTTTTATGTCAACTTGTCAGGAGCTAAAATCATTAGAGAGGAGGGAAAATTAGAGAAAATACCTCCATAAAATTCTAGTTGTAAGTAGGCCTGTAGGACATTTTCTTAATTGGTTATTGTTGGGGGAGGATCTATTGCATTGGTGCAGTAAAATTTTTGAGCTGCAGTCTTAGTTTGTATAAAAAATTAAGCTGAGAAAGTCATGAAGCGTATGCCAGTAAGCAGTACTCCTCTATGGCTTCTGCATCAGCTTCTGCTGTCAGGTTTCTGCCCTGTTTGAGTTTATATCTTGACTTCTTTCAATAATGAACAGTGCTTTGAAAATGTAAGCCAAATAGAGCCTCCTCTGAAGTTATCTTGGTCATGGTCTTTCATTGTAGTAATAGAAACCCTAATTAGGACATTCACTGAGCCATTTCCCATCCAAGTTCTTTATGCAGCCTAAATATTATCCTCCATTCCAAGATATAGCTAGCAAATATTTTATCCCATTTTCTATGCATAAATGGGCCACTGAACTAAACATTTTCTTTTTTTTAATTTTATTTTTTACATTCTTTGTTTACATTCCAAAGGCTTTCCCCTTTCCCAGAAGAAATGCTAATAATGACCAGTAATCATTTAAAATACACTCAACACACTTAGCCGTAAAAAATTCAAACCTGAGATTTTTTTCTCATCCCAGTCACCATGACTCATCTTAAGAAAAGAAACAACAGCAAATTTTACAAGGATATTGGAGAAAAGGGCATATTACTAATGAAAATGGATACTGATATAGCCACTACATCTGTGTGAAGAATCCTCACAAAAGTAAAAATGGAAAATCTACATGGCTAAGGTATACCATTTCTGGGCATGCATACAAAAGACTGAAGTCCAACCACAGAGATGCCATCAATTCTATTGCTGTCCTAGTCTCAATAGTAAAGAAATAGTCTCAGTATAAGGGTCGATCAACAGATGAATGGATACAGAATGAGTGTGACATGTATCCAATGAAATTTTTTTGAGTTAAGAGTAAAAATTGAATCATGATAGTAATGCAGAAATTGAAGAATCAGAAGAATATCTTAAATGTGGTGTCTCAGACTCATTCATAAAGGCAAACATGGTTTATCTTCTCTTGTATATAAAATTTAAATATATATATGGATATATTTGTATATGTGTGTATGTCATGTAACACACATGGGACTGTCAGGGAGGACAAAGATATTTTAAGAGACGGTTGAAGGAAGAAGAAGAAAAATGAGATGGAGAAGAAAGGAAAAAGAAGAGTAGGAGGAGAACCACATAATTCTTATGAGAAGAAGCTAGAACATTTATGAATGCAAAAATATCCAATAAAATAGTTATCACCAAATCCAAGAATGCACCAAATCATCATCTACCATGATAAAATAGGCTTCATTGCCGGGATCTAGGGAGAGCTTAACATATGTGTATCTATTAAAGTAATCCACCATATAAACAAACTGAAAGAAAAAACCCTATGATCATCTCATTAGATGCTAAAAAAAGTCTTTGACAAAAATCCAACAGTCTCTTATAAAAAACATTTCTGAGAGGTCAGGGGTAGAGGGCACAAACCTAAATACAATAAAGGCAATAAAAAGCAAGCCAATAGTCAATTTCAAAATAAGTGGAGCGATACTTAAGACAATCCCTCAAAGCAGTCAGGACTGCCAACTTTTTCCCTATCTATTCAATAGCATATTGAAGGTCTAACTAAAGAAATAAGACAAGGAGATTAAAGGGATACAAACTAGAAAAATAGAAGTCTAAATATCACTATTTGCAGATGATATGATAGTATTTAACATGACCTCAAAGATTCTACCGGAGAATTCCTATAGCTGACAAACACCTTCAGCAAATTGGTTGCTTACAAAATTAACAACAACAACAAAAATCAGTATCTCTTCTTTATACAAATAATAAACAGTATGAAGAAGAAATTAGGGAAACAACACCCTTCACAATAGCCACAAATAATATAAAATATCTTGGTGGAACTCTAACTAAACAAGTGAAAACCTGTAAAACAAGAATTTTAAGTCTTTGAAGAAAGAAATTGAAGAAGATATCGAAAGATGCTATGGAGAGATCTCCCATGGTCTTGGATTAGAAATGTTCTTGGATTAGTAAAATTAATATAGGTAATTTGGCCAACTTACCCCGAGCAATCTACCAATTCAATACAATTCCCATTAAAATTCCAACACAATTCTTATATACCTTGAAAGAACAATGCATAACTTCCTGTGGAAAAACACAAATACCCAGGGTAGCAAAGACAATCCTGTACAAGAGAAGAACATCTTGAGGTATCACCAGCACTCCTTTAAAGCTGTACTACAGAGCAATACTAATAAACACTGAATGGTATAAGTATAGAAGCAGACACACTCATCAATGGAATCAAATTGAAGACCCAGAAGTAAACTCACACACATATAGACATGAGTTTAGACAAAGAAGCTAAAATCATACAATGGAAAAAACAGAAAACATCTTCAACAAATGGTTCTAGTCTGACTTCACATCTACATGTAGAAGAATGTAAATAGATCCAAATCTATCACCCTGCACAAAACCCAAGTCCAAGTGAATCAAAGACTTCAACATACCATCAGATACACTGAATCTCATCAAAGAAAACGTAGGGGATAGCCTTGAATACACTGGTACAGGAGAATTTCCTGAACAGAACACTAAAGGCTCAAGCATCAACAATTACTAAATAGGACCTCATGAAACTGAAAAGTCTTTGTAAGGCAAAGCACACTATCAAAATGACAAAATCAGAGTCTACAAAATAGGAAATGCCCTTCACCAACCCTTATACTACAGATGGTTGCAACCCAAAATATCTCAAAAAATACCCTCAAAAATAGATATTAAGAAATCAAAAAACCCAATTACAACTGTGGTAGAGAGCTAAACAGAGATTTCTCAACAGAGGAATATTTAATGAACAAGAATCACTTAAAGACATGGTCATAGTCCCTAGCCATCAGGGAACTACAAATCGAATGACTCTGAGACTCCATCTACCTCCCATCAGAATGGCTAAAATCTAAACCTCAAGTGACAGAACATGCTAGTGAGGATATAGATCAAGGGAAAAACTTCTCCATTGCTAGTGGGACTGCAAACTTGACAACCACTTTGAAAATCAATTCAGTGTGTTCCTCGAAAATTGGGAATAGTTTTACCTAAAGACTGAACCGTACCACTCCTAAGCATATTCCCAGAAGATGTTCCACCATCCCATAAGGACACTTGATTAGAAATGTTCAAATTAGCTTTATTTCTGGTAGACAGAAAATGGAAACAATCTAGATGTCCTTTAACTAAAGAATGGATAAAGAAATATGGTACATTTATAAAATGGAATGCTACTTAGCTATTTAAAAAAATGACATCATGAAATTTACAAGCAAATGTATAGATCTAAAAATGATAATCTTGAGTGAGGTAACCTAAATCCAGAAAGGCAAACATGGTATATACTCTCTAGTAAGTGGATATTAGCTATCAAATCAAGGATAACTATGTTATTGTTTAGAGATTCAAATAACCTAAGTAACAAGGAGCATGCAAGGGAAGATGCTTGAATCTCATTGAGAATTGGAAATAAAAAAGACCTTTGGAGTGGATGGAGTGAGGTGATCTAGGTTGGAGAAGGGGTCAGGAGTGTGGAGAGGATTGTAGGAGAGAGCACTAGCCAGAACAACATCTAATAACTTACAGGAATAAGATGGTAAATACAAGATTTTCCTTAAAAGCTCTTTTAAAGAACACAAGCTGCCATATTGTGGATACACCCCAAACAAACAAATGCCTCTATCTAGATATGACTGAATAGTTGTACACCATCTGTCTGCACTGGTGATGGTTAAAGAAGAGAAATATACACACAGTATGTGTAGATAAATGTCACATGATATCATACATATTATTAGAGGGGAACACTTCCCAAGGCAAGTGGAGCTACAGGTTGCTAAACTATTTTCTGTTCTTGCCTTCCTCGCCAACATGATTCCAAAGATTAATTTTGATTTTTCTTTCCCTGTGAGACATTCAAATAAAATTATTTAACTTCTAAGAGACAAACGGTAAGTAAGGAATGTAACATAGGAAGATAATATTTAAATCGTGATTGAAAGCAGTAGGAAACAATTAAGTATGCTCTCCTTACTGACTTCCAGTGATCAGCTGGTATAACTTTCTATTGGGAAGATTTGGAACTGATTATATTAAGCAGTTTTGACTTGATTTCAAATTGACAAGTGAGAAGACAGGCACACCTGTTAGGTTTTACTACTCCATTTCCTCCTGGCCTCACCATGTGTACATTTTTATGTTCATCCTGAATTTGACCTGAGGTCCTGCATAGGGATCTTTTATGTCTGCATATTTAAAGTTCACTTTCTATAAGGCTATACATTTGTTCATGTAGAGTCCACATAGTGTTCAAAAGGCCAACATTTTCTTACACATAGTATATATTTTTCAAAAGTGAAGAGAAACACAAAATAATAATAACGATTCATAACTCAAAAAGCCAAGAGATAGTCAATGACCTACATAGCCTCTTTTCTGCCTGAAACTTGAGTAATTTTGTTAGATCCTTCTAGACTGAGCACAGAGGGCTATGGGTCTGAAACAAATCTGTTTGAAATTTTTGAGTGACTATTGTACATAGCTAGCCTGGAGAAAGTCTCTGTGGTATATTTATAAACCACCCTTCTGGTCCCTCTGTGCAACAATTTCTTACTTACCAGCAATTTTTACTTTCTATGTTGACACAGGTCACTGGGGTTCAGAAATAGGCCACCTGTTTTTATCAGTTAAGGGACTCCAAAGGCAGATCCTCAAGTATAGCGTCTAGAGTATTCTGATGGATGGTTACTACATGGAGGCTTTGGAACTCATTGTTACTCTCCTGTGAAGTCTGTACTCAATAAGAAAAAATCTATGAACTAAATTTCTTTTCATCCTAGTCTGCCAAGTCCTGATAAACGGGGAAACTGAGGATAGGGAAAAAGAAAAACAGCAGCCAATCAGAAATACACCAACCACAGCATCAGCAATTTTATATTGCTATATGCCCTAATGCAGCAACTCCTGCTTCCAGACCTGATAAAAAGATAAATCAGTATAGTATCTTATACTTGTATAAGCTGTAGTGAATTCTTTTGCTTCCAACTGCTGATTTGACTACTTGAAATCCACCATGAAGAGCCCTCTTTTAGTTTGCCCTCAAACTAAAGAAAAGGATCGAACAATACCAATAACTGCTCCAGGTCAAGGTGACTGGGGCAACAGATACCACCCATTCCAAACCTCACTGAAGTGACTCTAGTGAAAATCTGTACAGTGGCTTTTGGGAAGGTTCCTTACATGTGCTCTGTATCTGAGGATTGGCCCTTCTCCAAGGCCCCTTTCCAAGTATTCCTAGAAGTAAATTCAGAAAATAATATAAGGGAATCTTGGCATTGCCCCGATGAGGAATATGAACCAGCAAATATTTTATCTATGCTATAATAAATAACTCATTTATATTTAATTGTATATGTCTTTAATCCAGGCTTCCAACTTACTCTATGTGATCCACTGATTAAAGTACAGATTGTGAATGGAGGTAATCCCTGGTTACTTGGTATGCTGAGACAAGGAAAAATTTGTCATTGCAAGGAGAGAGTGCCATCTACAAAGTTCACTCTTGAAAAACCTCAGTACTCTCACAGAGATACTTACGGTGCTTTAAGTAGGTATGCAATTTCGCATTGGTGTTTACTTTTAGTGGTTTGTAGGTACATATGGTTCTAGGCCACAGATGGTATTAGGCTTGTTTTTGAAGGTTTTTTTTTTCTTGAGATTGACTTATTTCTATTTTATGTGTATCAAGGCTTTGTCTGCATTGTGTCAGTTTATTAGTGAAGGAAATACTTGCAGACACCAGATAAAGGCAACAGATTAACTCTAAAGAACTGGATTTAGAAGTAACTTAGATGCCATGTGGTTGCTGGGAATCTAGACTGACCTCCAGACCTTCCCCCATCATTCATTCATTCATTCATTCATTCATTCATTTATATCCTGAGTTCGGTCCCCTCCCATTTCCCCACATAGTTCCTCCCTCCATCCCCTCCTCCTTTTTTTCTCAGAGAAATTGAGGTCCCACTAGGTATCCCCCCTACCATGCCATATTAGGTCTCTCTAAAATTAGGTGCATTCTCTCCCACTGAGGCCAGACAAGGCAGCCCAGTTAGGGTAATTGATTCCATTGACAGGCAACAGCTTTAGAGACTGTTCCTGTTCCTCTTGTTGGGGGATCCACATGATTTATCCAGCCAGAAATGTCATGGCTGTCCCATTGGCAAATCATGCATGTGCTTATAGATATGGATAGAATTTGGTGTACCATTCATATCATGTGCAGAGATTCACCTGTCTGCATTGGGTCTAAATAGAACTGAGAATATTCCCATTGGATATGTAATTGCTGGTCATTCTTCTATCAAGGTATATGGGACTGAAGTTGTCACTAATTCCTCAAGAAAAGTAAAAATCATAATTTCACTCTCTAAAGAAAGCAAATTAGTATGCAGGAGCTGCTTACAAGGTGATGTATTCATTCCATATTTCTCTAGTTTTTTGGGTTTTAAAAGAAGCAAGCTTTGAAGTTTAAAACATAACGGCCTCACTTCTGAAAAGGCAAAAAGCAGTGTTTTGTGCAGATTTAGAATTCTGCCTCTGTGTTTTCTTGGTAATTAGAAAATCCCAAGGTGGTATAATCTCATCTGAAACCTGAGTCATTCTTTCTAAAGTAATCTATGTGGTGTCTCATTTTTATAACTGAACAAATTAAAGGAATAATTAAGAGAATTTAAATTATTATTAAACGTTTTTTTCGACAATAAAACTCAAGACACTAACTCCCTCTCTTGAAGATGAGAGGAGTCCAGGAGGAATCTGCACTTCAGGAGGAAGGGATGTGTGACAATCTTCTGCACACCACTATTCCATCCTGTACCAGCAAGACTACAGACTTAAATGATCTCTGGTACTATTAAAGAGTACTTTGAAAGTGACTACTCATTTCCTTATCTGCAAAGAGTTACTCATTTCTGTGATAAACATACAAGATTTTTATGTTGGTTCTGTTTTCATTGAGGCAAAACTGTTGGAAGCTCATTAATGAAGCATTTTCTTCTGCCAGGTGCACTGATGGTTATCGTGTACTTGTTTGCAGCCTGTGCTACAATTACTCTTCTTTTCCTGCGATTTGGGGAAATATAGAGCATAAATATTAAACATAAATTAAATCTGAGAATTTTCTGTGATTCTTTTTTCTCCCTAGGTTCAATGATTAGACCCATTTAGATATAGCACCTGGGGAAGAGGCTCATCGTTATACCGTGATAAACATAACTGGAAACCTTATTTTATTAATCCTGCCTGTCTTTAAGCACATCATTACTTCACATTTATTAAAAGTAATCTTCACTAATTTATACCTTTCTTAGGGGACTTTAAGTTTTTTATGTGCTTCTCTTCTAATTGGGTATAAAGGAAGAAAACAAATGCTCACGTACTCAATTTCTTCAGTATAAATACTCCTGAAGAAAACTGAAGAATCTGGGGATTTTATTCACATTTATGTTAACAAATTGCACTGCTACAAAGGAGGAAGATAAAGGACTTTATTTTTTTTTATAGTAGATGCTTCTTGTCCTCTGAGGTCTATGCAATATCCCTGTGGGATATACTCGTCAGAAAGTATGTGTGGGTGGGTGTTATGAAATGCTATCTCTGGACATGGCATTTGAATCTATATACTCACAATTACTCTAGTTACCTATGCAAAACCAGCTCCGGAGGCCCAGCCCTAACTGAAGGGATACAGAAAGATGAGTACTATTAGGGGAGGGAGAGTCAAGTTTCTTTAGGAATATAGCCACTGGTTTGTTCCCTACACACCAGTGATATTTTAGCACACATAAACATATTAGCAGCACTGACTATAATTCAATAATGAATTATGAAGAAAGGAAAGAATTTGAGACGGAGATGGAACAGGAACTCATGGGAGGAGTTCAGAGGGAAAGTGAGGAACAAATCTAACCTTTTACGAATTAGCAACTCATACAGATTTGCTTTGATGAAACATAGTAGGCAACCATATTTTATCAAGATAACTGTTTTAGATGTAGTATTGAATATACATAGGATCAAAATCCAGACTACATAGACTTTTTGGTATACAAACTTAGCAGCCACAAGACCAGATAACCTAAATTCCATGCAAATTGGTTTGAGTTCACATTTGGCCAGTGAGAGCAGGCTTACCTCTTTTGCTTGTGAGATTCGAACTCAGGTCCTGAGATAGAAAGTTGATTATGTTCCACAAACTCCCAATAGGTTCTTGTGCATTAGTGTAGCTCCAGCATCTTCCTTCCACAACTTCCAAGTTTTGCCCACCAGAAATATTCCCTGCTTTCCACCATGGAGCCTCCCTAGCACTCGACCTGCCTCATGTCTCTGCCAATCTTCTCTGGTGTGGTGGCAATGACCCTGCTGTAGCAACAGCTACATGGCTTTTGTTTTCCTGTTATCATAGCCCCAGAATATCCAAGCTTAGCAAGCATAAGAATCAAAACATGGCCTAACAACATCACTTCAATTGCTATGAAAGAGACCAAATTAAAACATCACAATTGCATGTGTATATTTGCGGCTTAATAGAACTCTACACTAGAAATCATAAAGTACTAAGAACCAGCTAATTTTCATAGTCTAATGTTGAGCATCAGTGAATTTTTTTACATACTCTGGGTGCTTCAATATTAATGAAGAAAGCAAGAATTTAAGTTTTCTCAAATTATAGATTCAACCACTAGATACTTATAAAATGTCATCAAGCTAAGAGTGTTCCCTATACAGAGAGTTTTTAAAAATCTTTACACAATATGAATATCTGAAATCTATTAAAAGTTCCATGACTTTTATAACTTCAGTGTGCATGGACTAGTTTCGCTGAGATAACTTCCTTCATTGTTGCTCTCTGGTATAAAAGAAGAAATAATTTTGGAAGCCGTGCTGGCCTTATCAACACTGGTGACATTCTGCAAGGAGAGGATGATCACGTCTAAAGTTGAAAGGTAAGAGACAGCAAATTTTTAAGGACACACTTGCCGTAAAAGCTCAAGCAACATAACACAGATATTGCCACTCTTTCTAATTTTGACTGTGCCTGACACATACTATTTTCCAACACTTTTTGCTTAGTAGATGAGTGAGCATAATTTTAGACAGAGGACTGTGAAGCCGCAGCTTGACCTTATAACACTGTACAGTGAAACGGAAAGAAGAAAACACACGGGGGCAATTAGTATTCTACGTGTAGCCCTTCTAATTGCTGTACAAAATGCTGCAGAGGTGTTGTGGCATCAAAATGGTAGACTTTCTGAAGCACAAACAGGCAGATCCCAAATGCCTCTCCACTATACCCACACAGGTTTATTCCCAAAGGAAACATTGCCATGAAAAATAAAAATTACATTGGGCTTGTGGGATCAATAAGACTGATATACTCTGACTAAAAGGAAGACAGTGAAGAGAACATTTCCTGTGATTCAGTAGTCTTCGTGAACAGAGAGAAGTCTTTGAGCAAAGGACATTTTCTGAGCCCCACCTATACTATCCCTTCTGTCTAGGATGATCACCTTCACAATAGGCAATTCATTTGCTGTAAAATAAACTCATTACATTTTAAAAATTATTCATTGTTAAAAATATCTGCCTGATAAGTCAGCAAATTGTTTCAACCTATGATACCCATCCATGTTAGCATCGTATAGATGAATATAAGAATTTTAAAACTTTTTGAAAATTCCAACAGGCTTCATTGATATTATAAATTAGTTGTTGGATAAACATGCTTAATTATAGCGACTAAACTGGAGACCCTCTTTCAAAGTCTTTCAGCATCCAAACTGTCTTCTTTAGAACACCAGTTTTTATAGGTATTCTTTAAAAAGACTATGTTTTAACAGGACCTCTCTAGAATGAACTAATTAATTCATAATTTAATGGGACTGTCATCACTCCATGGGAACATTCTGCTGAGTATGTATATATTAGCATTTTAAGTGTGAGCCCATTCAAATACTCCACATTTATATGTTAAACTACATCATCTGTTCCATATTTAGGCAATTAACCTTTTACATTTGCATCAAGAAATGGTTCTTCAAATTATGCATCATTTTCATTTGTTTCTGTATTTTTTTTTCCTCAATTCTGACACTATGGTCATTGTCTCCTGCCACCTAGAGGATGGATTCTCTCTTCTGGTTTATGTGCTGTAGCACCATGAACTGGTACCCAACAACTTTGACTTTCTCTAAGTCATTTGTCAAAAGCCAAAAAGGCAGTATCATGTTGCATACAGCTGCATTTGACAGCAACTAAGTAGCTCCAACTAGGACCTTACTGAGCTCTAACTTAAAGGCTGATGTAGAAGAAGACGATTCTAATTCCATGGGTTTAAAAGGATCTCAGGATTAAAAGGAACCCATCTAGTGATGCAGTCCACCTCCTAAGTATCAGTTTGAACATAAGATAGGGGTGTTACCCTCATAGTCATGAGGAAGTGGTTGCTGTAGACAACAGGAGAGAAAACAGATGGGGCAATTCTGTATTTAGTCTAGGTTCCAAAAATAATGAAACCAGAATGAGTTATCTGGTAAAAACAATTACCATGAAAAACATGGTTAATTCATGCTGTACTTTATATTTTTAAATGATCTAAGTTTTATGGTTCTGTGTTTTGTTGCTTGTTTGTTTTGTAGCTTGATTTATAGGAACTATATGCAAATTCTGACACTTGAAGTCTGCATTAGGCAATCAAGTATAACACAAATTTTAATGTCTTAGGAAAGAAAAGAAGGAACCAACAAATTCTTCCTACAGTGAAGGGATTTCAACATCTCGCTTTGTGAAACACATTATCTTGTTTGTAAAGAGTCTTAGTGCAAGACAAGCTTAAGACTGGTCTGTAGCTTTGTTTGTATGTCAATGTTAAGTTAAATTGTTTTCTAGGTATCGTCCTGAGAAGCCTTCACTTGAATTCCTTTCCGATAAAAGTTTCTATTGGAATCATTCTGGAATATTACTCTGACAAATCTTGATTACTAACTTTCAGTGCCTTACATTAACTTTATTATTTAATAACTCTGAAATTTGCTTATCCCAAAAGCTGATATCCTCAAGCTCTCTCTTGACTTTACCTTTGGAAATGGTGACTCCTTAAGAAACCTTGAAAAACAATTTCAAAATTATGCCCCTAGTTTGACTTTACATTTCTACACATGGAAGATTTTTATTAATCTACACTTTATATTCTAAACCAGCAGTACTGTTATTCTTAAAAATGGAATTAGTCTTCCACCATTAGCCATAAGAGTGAGGAAAAATAATGTATAACCGGTTTATGCTTAGTAATGTTTATTGACATAACATCCATGCAGTAATCAGACATATACCTGTGCCATGTGTTATGTCTATTCTGTGACACAAAAATTACTGAACATAAAAAATATGTCAAAATGGGAATGTAGAATTCAGTGTCAAAAAATCTGGAGTAAGGACACAGCACTTATGAATTCTGAATACTAAAGTTGTCTTTGGAAATCATAGGTGTCAGAAGGGTACGTAAGTGTCTTAGTTAGGGTTTTACTGCTGTGAACAGATACCTGCCTCAGCTGTTCTTCATGATGCCTTCATGCCTTCAAAACCAGAACCTCCTGGATGATTCTTACATGTTATCAAGTACAGCTGCAGCATGAGCAACACTTGGCTATCTCTGGAATACAGCTTCTTTGTGCTCTCAGAAAACACATCCCATATTTCACCTCAGTGATGCTGGTCTTTTCTTAATCACCACTACTTTCCTAGCTCCAGCTAGCCAGCATCAATTATTTCAGTAGTCTCCTTCTACTCTTGAATATAAAGCCAGAGACACATGACTGAAGCTGCTGAGTTCTGCTGCTTGCAGGAGCTGGAACAGTGGCCCCCTTGTTCTATTACATTATCACTAGCTTCCTTTTTCCCAGCTCCTTCACTGCCTAAGTTGGCTGTCCTGAATCTTGCTCCTTAGACTGACTTTGAACTCAAGAGATCTGCATGCCTGTCTCCTAAGTACTGGGATTAAAGGTGTGGCCCACCAAGCCTGGATTAAAGTTTTTCTTCACCTAGAATTTGCTCTGTTCTAGGATGGCCTTGAACTCAGATCTGCTTATCTTTGCCTCCTGGGATTCAAGGCTTGTATGACCATGCCTGGACCTAATGTTAACTGGGTGAATCTTGCCTCCAAGGTCACCACTCCTTTAATTCAATTTAATATCCTTGAATTCAGCTCCATTTCACTTCCTAGATTCCCTTTAATACTCAAACTATATATTTTGTACTTTTCCTTTCTCAGCTTGCTATGTTTGTTCAAAATTCTCTTCATCAGACTTAACCAGAGAAAAAAGTCTTTGTTGGGCTTTTTTGAGACTTCCTTTGCAGATGCAATTAGTATAAATTTCTTTACCTTAGCCCTATGCAGTCTCTTAAGACAATGGAAAAAAGTAGCCATGTTCTTTACCAAAACATCACAGAAACAGTCTCAGCCACATATTAAAGTTCTTCTCCACTGAAACCTCTTGGGGCAACAACAGGCCTACACAGTTCAAATAATCCTCAGCACCACTGTGTTCCATAGTCCTATTAGTCTGGCCCATTAAGCCCCACTTAAAGCATTTAATGGCTTTCCAAATCCAAAGTCCCCAAATCCATATTCTTCCGAACAAAGGCATGGTCAGGCCAATCACAGCAATTCGCCAGTCCCTGGTACCAACTTCTGTCTTAGTTAGGGTTTTACTGCTGTGAACACTCACCATGACCAATGCAAGTTTTATAAAAGACAACATTTAATTGGGACTGGCTTACAGGTTCAGAAGTTCAGTCCATTGTCATCAAGGCAGAAACATGGCAGCATCCAGGCAGATATGGTGCAGGAGGAGCTGAGAGTTCTCTCTCTTCATCTGAAGGCTGCTAGTGGAAGACTGAATTCCAGGCAGCCAGGGTGAGGGTCTTAAGCCCACACCCACAGGGACACACCTACTCCAACAAGGCCACACCTCCTAATAGGGTCACTCTCTGGGCCAATCATATACAATCCATCATAGTAAGTCTGAAATTAGAGAGTAAGTTGTGATGGAAAAGTTTATTTAAAGGTTTCAGTTTGGGGACATTTATAATGCTGCATCTCTTGATCCGGTCAATGGGGAAAATCAATTTATTGATTAGTCATTGATGTGTATCTGTATAATAAATTCCAATTTCTTGTCTGTCTCTTTGCTAAATTAAAAACAATATTTTAGTGCAAATTACTGTCTCTCAGATCTGAGCAATGTTAAGTTTTGAAATCACATTGCCAATTTTTCCTCCAAAGAAATATTGGTAATTTTCCTTTCCATTATTTTCTTACTTATTCACTCAACAGTTATAATTATCTTACTCATCCCTAGGAGTCACAGTTGTTATAATCTCAATTGTTCAAAAACACATAATTTGAATTTCACTTTTATACAAGTATTACTTTATACATTTCTTTAATTAATATAGACAGGGTTACTATTAAATAATGAATATATATTAATGTTTACTAACAGGAGTACTAGGCACTCTTTCAGAGACTGTGGATGAAGATATTTTATCCTGTAGATTGACTATAGTGGCAATTGTGTTGGTTGAAAATATTTATCATCTTCATTTTGCACACTTGCACTAAAGAAATGGTGTGTGTGGAGACTTACTTATCCCTAAAGTAGTATAAAATAATACAATAACTAGAAATGCAACACTGATTCTCTGAGCCAAAGACTATGGACCAAAGTTGCCATGAGTTCTCCAGCCAGGCCATCAAAGCCTAAAAGTCCACAGGTGACCAGATGACTCCACTGCAGGGGTCTTACGGGGCTGTGTTTCTCTGTTCAGAGGTGTAAAAAGCAAGAGTCCAAGAAAGGGACATACAAGACTGAGAACTTAAAGGAGCTACATCTACTCCAGCTTCATGCTGATTTGCTTTTGGTATTGCTTTTCATACCTCCCCCTAAAATTTTTCCAAAACCTCACAAAAAGCATCACAATGTATTAAAGAATAACCCCCAACCCTCTGTATGTAAAATGAGGAACAGATTTACAACAATGAATATAAGTAAAACATTCATTTAGAAGGTTCCATGCTGGCACAACTTTGCTTGTTTGACCACAGAGCTGAGATCAATTGTGCCTTATAGTCTGTCCCAGTGTGCTGGGGTCTTTGACAATCACATGTAGATTTACAGGGTAGTGTGATCATATTCATACAGTCACCTTTGAATCCTTATCTCATATCTGATGAACTCCGTTCCACTTAGTCTTTGTCCCAGTTTCATGTCAGTGTGTGTGAGCGTGTTTGTGTGTGTGTTGTATGTGTGTGTTTGTGTGTTTGCATGTGCGTGTGCGTGTGCGTGTACGTGTGTGTGTGTGTGTGTGTGTGTGTGTGTGTTTGCACACAGGTACATTTCAGTGATTCTGTTGTTTAATTAGGTTTGCTTCTTAGGAACACAAGTAGTGATTATTTACCAGAGCCTGAACAACTGACTAGCAGCTACACCAATGAAGAAAATAAAAACTCTTCCTCTGGCAGCTATGATCCATAAATATCTCTATCAGCTGGCAAGGGACTCATCAGTTGTCTATAATAGAATATACAAGGCCTAATCTTGTGCAGGTGACATGCCACAGCCACAGCTGTGTTTCATGTTGTTTTGTAGGACTCAATTATTTTTACATTTAAAATTTTTTTAATATTTTCATTGAAATCAATTTATATTACTCCCCCTTCCTTTACTCCCTCTGTAAGTTCCATTGTATGTACTCTTGTACCCTTCCCATACCTCTACTCTCAAGTTGGTAGCCTCTTTTCTTTGATTATATTTATTTACTCTCACCCACACACACACACAATCTCTGTCTCTCTCTCAACCATAGACACAACTATATAAAATAAAATTTCCTGAATTCATTTTTTTGTTGTCTGTATATTGTTTTAATACTGACTACTCTGCATTGGACCACTAATAAAGGCAATTATTTCTAACAGAAGCCAGTTCTCCTGTCCCAGCATTTGATAGTTACCTGTATAGGGATAGTATCCCATAGAATTTTACCCCTTCCACATTTTCATGTCCCTTGATATTTATATTGTTCAGTCTGAAGCTTTTCCTAGAACAAACTATCTCAAATTTTATTCAGTGTATTCTGGCTTTTATTTCTCCTCCTACTTCTTTGGTTTTCTTTTTTCTGGTGCCATCTATTTATTAGATAACAAGTTGGGTCTTCATGCTTAAGAGGGGTTAATTTTCTTTTTTTCAACAGTCATCAATCTCCAGTAGTTATTTGTTTAGATGTGGGACCATGTGGGTTCTTCGTTATTTGCAGTAGCATCGCTGTTCATATCCTCTTTGTTTAGATCTTGGTGGACATATTTTTTGAAATAATGTGGATGCAGTTTCATGGTTATTTCTAGGAGTTCCAGCCTCACCGCAGACATTCGTGGTTTGTGGTTCTTGCAAACTTTTCTCCTTCCACAATGTTCCCTGAACAGAAATGTTGTTGTAGATGAACTACCATGATCCACTGATCTCTGCACTAAGCCCATCTGTGTTTTTTATTTAATAGTTTCTGTTTATTCTGTAGAGAATGTCTTCTGATGAGGACATAGATACACACACCTAGGCATACAGATACGTTTTAGGATGCAGTTGGGAATTTATGGTGGTAGTAGCAAAGTGGTGGTAGTAGAATCTATTTATGGTCCATGACCTCATTGGGCATAGGCTGTTGATTAAATTTCCATGATCAGCCATAGTTTTCCTCATATTGAGTAGGATTAAATTAAGTTTTATAAGCCGGGCATGGTGGCACACGCCTGTAATCCCAGCACTTGGGAGGCAGAGGCCAGCAGATTTCTGAGTTCAAGGCCAGCCTGGTCTACAGAGTGAGTTCCAGGACAGCCGGGACTACACAGAGAAACCCTGTCTTGAAACAACAACAACATCAAAAAGTTTTTATACCTGTTAGTTACTGTCCAGCTATGAGTGCCATTAATGCAGTTTTAGGGATAGCTTGCCAGGTTGGTGAGTGGTAAGTTCACAGTCATTACAGGTGGATAGGATCATTGACTGCTTCCCTGCCTCAATATCTTTCCTAGTGCTTTCTGGTATATGTAAAATAGACTGTAGGACTATGTCTTTTAAATTAGTATTACTGCTGCCACAAATATTATTTCTCTCATGTATAGCAGAGCAAAATATGTCAGATAATGATGAGATGTATCTTACCATTCACAAGCTTTATGCTTTAAATATTGGATACCACGTATCTTCAATTTAGCAATTGGGGCTTTTAACAAACCCATTCTATAGAATGAGCAGTTGATATTTGTTAACTAATGACAAATGACAAAAAGTGTCTATATAATCTTTTGAATTATTTATTTACTTAATTTAATTTGTATGTGTACAGGTTTTTAAGCATATAAATGTGAAACACATGTGTTCATGAGCCTATGAAGTTAGAACTTGCATTGGATACTCTGGAACTGAAGCTATAGATGATAATAAAACTGGGAACTGAACTCAAGATTTGTTTCACAAGGTCAGTATAAAATCCTAACCAGCAATCTATCTCTCCATCCCCTTTACTACATACCTTAAAGCATGCATCATATAATTAGCCATTTCAGTTAATTCTCTATATTTGAACAAATGCATTGTTAATGTATTATGCTGCATGTCTACTGCCACAATGAAAACACCATACTTTTAAAAATCTAGAATAAATTTCCAGAAATAGAAATACTGCCTAAAAAATTATTTATGCCTCTAAAATCATTGACAGCTAAAATGGCAATAAACATGATAGAATGTTTTGTGTAGATCAATATAATATTCAGCACAGTGGCATTTATTCAATAACTTGAATTTGTTTGGATTCCTGGAAAAGCTGTCCTGTCTATATTTTTATCAGGTACTATTTCTCAAATTCTCCCTATTTTTTTGTTGATACTATACTTTGGACAAGTGTACTGAGATTACCCAAAGTCAATCAACTTGAAGGTAGGTAGGTCAGTGAAAATCCAGGCAGGGTTACTAATGATGATTTATTGAAACATGTCACAGTAGGACTTTGCTGGTAATTTGATGCCCTTTCACATATTGAGTTATTTGAAGCCCATGTATAAATCTTCAGCTTTTAATATTGATTTTAGTTGAAATTGTGTAGTGCTTTTCCCCATGTGACAACTTAAAAGGTGAAACTAGAATACATGTATGAATTATTATAATGAAATTATAAATTAATATTACTACTCACTACCTAGCCTTACATTGTCAACTCATTCTACATTAAGATACCCACAAACAGAATCAGAAAAATGATTGTGTTTATAACCTATTATTGTATTTGGTTGTAATGTTTTAGTTTTAATGATTTAAAACACTAGGTTTTGTGGTAAAGATGCTGACTGAGTCTCAGCCTCTGCCTCCCCATATTACTGAAATTATAGTATTACTCAAATGAATGAATCTCTTAAAAAAAAAGTGGATGAGGTTGCTTCATGGAAGCTTTGCTTTGCCTTACAAATGTAAGAGTGTCTTGCTTTCCACTAATTATCCTTCCTTTTACACTTCTCCTGCTCATTTCTACTTGCATAGTCATATCTAACACTCAATGACTCATCCTGAATTTTCAGTGTCTGGATTCGTGGTTTGTGGGGAGAAAAAAAAGTATGTCTCAGTTTTAATGTCTATCACTTATTAGCAACCACATTGTTTTGATTATTCAACTTATTTTATAAATTTTTTTTTACCTAATTAAGTATAAATGTATAACCTGTTGCCAAATGATTACATTTTTGTTGGTAGGTCCATAGTCTGGTGAAGCTTGGTGAACTCCTTATACTTACCGATCTCATCTGCAAGCAGCATTTCAAGATGGTTCTGGCTGCAGTCATCTTTGAGCTCAGCATGGCAGTAAATGCTTCCAGGCTTGTACCTATGCTTCCAGTGCAATTTCTTAGAGAGATGTTTGGCTTTTGCTAGCTGTCAATCTGAGGCTCTCCCAGCTTTGGGCTGGCCACTGAGCAGCTTTCAACTTCTATCACCACCTCCCAGAGCAGTTAATCACTTTAGAGAAAGCAAGGGTATGAAAGGAGGGAGCAAAACAAGATAATCATTAATATATAGCGGGATCATGAAAGTGATCCTGATATGTTGCATACAGACCAAACCCAGTTAAACGGGAAAACTTTGCACAGGGTTTGAGCACACAAGGATACAGGGGCAATGAGGTCATCATAAAGTTTTCCCTGCCACCCTGTGAATCCTTTTCAACTATTCATCCTATTCATGACCTATTTATATTTTTTCATATTTATTGACCTAAAGTCATTTGCAGAGACATGTTTGCAGTAATTTTTTTAAAAATTATATTTCCCCCAAGGATGATCTTTGTCTTCAAAATAATCCACAAATGGGCACTCATATTCTAGTTTGAAGAGTTAATGTTGTTGTTTACAACTAAATAAATCCTAGGCTTTTTAAAACCACTCATTAATTGAATATATACATGAAAATTAATGTGATGAGCGAGCTTTTTGTCCCAATATTTACAGGCAGAAGTGGATAGCTTTCTGAAGACAAGGATAGCCTGGTCTACATAGTAAATTATAGGCTAGCTATGTTGTGCTGTAATGTTCATGACCTCCAAAAGACCAGTCAGCACCTGAATCTTATGCAGTAATACTAGGGTCTTTATTTGAGCTAGATTGGGCTTAATGCACCACTGACCTACAAGACGGTTCAGGTGGAGAAAAAGCCCTGAACATGCATGGAGACAATGCTTATTAGAAAGTAGAAAGTGGATCTATGTGTGTGTGTGTGTGTGTGTGTGTGTGTGTGTGTGTGTGTGTGTAAGTAATTGTTTTTAGACTGGCAAGCATCTAATTGGGGCGCTACTGTGGCCTTTAGCATGAATGGCTTGTTCTGCTAGCCCAACTAAAAATTTAACGTCTGATTTCTTTCTAATTGGTGGTTGGTAGTCTTATAATCTTGAAGTGCAGATTTGTTGGAGGTTAACCTGAAAACTGGTATTAAACACTGGATTTATTGAGGGGAGAATAACTTGGAGACATAAGTATTGTTGAGGCTAGAAACTGAGCTAGGCTCAGCTTTTCTTGGGAGTAACTGAATCTAGGTACTGACCTGTTAGTTTATCTGAGTTTACACTTAGTTCAGGATTGCTAAAATGATCTTTCAGCTAGAACTACATAGTGAGAACCCATATGGAAAGCATCCAGATCAAAGTCTACTGTTTACTGTCTTGCAGTGGTGTTCAATACAAGTCATGATGGAATGAGTCAAGTACATTAGAAATTATGTTATAATTTCACTCCAAAGCTGCTGCTGAAGGTTATAGAGAAGTGGCACTTTACATTGGCTAAGCATGGACTTCCAGATTGGTACCAGCTGATATGCAGTATGGTCTCCAATTTTTTTGTCCTATCTTATAACATAATTTGAATTTAGGAAATGCCATTTGTCCTTTAGAAAACTGGTGATAAATAGAAATGAGAGAATATTATGAATGAATAAAATTGGGCATGATATAAATAGATAATTTTGTAGTATAGTTCTAAGAGAAGCACATACATGTTCACCTAAGTCCATTCAGATCTAAGAAATGCCTTTCTTTTTCTCAGGGAGTAGAGAACTCATCTGTGTGAGGGAGAGATGTCAGTCAGCGGTGCTCACAATATAACCAGTTAGAATGTTGATTAGGATTATTTTATGCATGGCTTTAAATAAAATTTCACATGGGTTTATCCAAACTGCTAAAATGAATCTCATACATTTTATGAAAACCAGAATCTGATT
Organism: Apodemus agrarius; assembly: GCA_964023405.1. Lineage (NCBI taxonomy): Eukaryota > Metazoa > Chordata > Mammalia > Rodentia > Muridae > Apodemus > Apodemus agrarius. The sequence continues at coordinate 96,696,827 of OZ030012.1, read as the reverse complement.
AAGTATATTCTTAGAATAAGTTCTTCTTAATTGTAAAATCACATTAATATTTTAGTCTCTGAAAACCCATTCTATGTTATACAATTATTTTTATCTTTTCAATCCTGACCTGTTATCCACTATGTTATTTAAAGACATACTTTATATTGAAATAAAATTACAGCAATATGACATCTTTTGTAAAATAATGTATATAATGAGTGTTTGTACCAGGTGTTATGTCAATAACAAATTAGTAGTAATCAGGAAACCATTATATTATTAATTTTTATTATATTCTCTATAGACACATACAAATATGACTGTGAAGATTCTAAACATAATAGTGATGATTTAACACTGTAATTCTAGACTATGGAAGAGCTGGATTGAGTACATAATGCTATTCAATTTGCCTTTTTTCATAACAGGGATGTGATACCAAAGGATAATGAATACATGAATATCTTTTCACTATATGTAAAACTACTGAAGAGAAATAGAAAATTTGTTGCCATTTCAATTTTTCCTTAAATTTTCTGAAAAAAATATGTACAACGAAATAATCAAGAATAAAATTTAGGCATCTATTTCATATGCAGATGAAGGAAATTTGTATTTGAAATTCTTTCAATTTTCTAACTCAATTTTCTTTTTTCAGGCTGAGTTAAAGTAGCCAATTATCAACATCTTCAAGTAAGAATTTTTTCCTCAGCAAACTTTATACTGATTTTATAAAAAATTAGGAAATGTGATCCCATTGGGTATTGAAGTATACATGTTATTGCTTATCATTAAAACACATATGACAATAACCTATCAAGTAATAACACTATTCATGAGGTTTTTAAATCTAACATGGATTTTTATTTAATAGTATTTTAGAGAATATATTGGAAGTTTACCAAATTTAGCAAACTGTATCTCCTGTATAATTAGATTTGTTCCAGGGTTTTAAAATTACAAGTAGTTAGTGACTATCTTCTTCTTGGTTTGGTTTTCAACTGACTGGGATACTGAGATAATAGTTGATACAGTTGTGGTCTACACAAGTGCTGCTCACAAGAGCAAGGTATCTGATCAGCTACAAAACCAGGGCAGATCCTGAGGTGCCTCGGAGGCCCTAAGCAGGGTAGATGACCTAGTATGTGAACATTTGTTTTGTTTACCAAATAACAGTTTTTTCTTCTTCAGGGGTTAGCGACCTGCTTCAACTGATGCTGTTCTTGCTTCTACTAAGAGAATTTCTCAGTTGCTTTCTTTAAGTTTCATCAGCCAACAGTGACATTCCTTCTTCAAGAACATGGTGATTCCCAGGTTCAAAGAGTCTTTTCCATTTTATCTTATTCCCAGTAAAGGACTAATTTAATCATGTTCTATTTAGAGTCTAACAAGGGTAAAGAAAATACACAAGCTACATCAAGAAGACAAGGAAAATACCAACAAGTATAGATTATTTTCCTGAAAGGTACAGCATAAAAATATTTGTAACTTTCTTAGTTGTCTGTCTTTTTCCTAATTAGAATTCATTTTTATTATTTGCATAAAATGTTGGTATGAGAAATATCTGTGTGAACCACTTTGTATTCAAAACTGTTACAGAATCCATCTGGGTGAGCAAAGATATAAGTACCTTGAGTTTTTGTCTTCAAAAGGAGCAAATATTTTGTACTCTAAGGTGAAGGTTTGTACATTCATTAATATGATTTTTATTTCAAAGTTAAGAAGATAATCATATTTTTAAAATTGATAAGCTGATGAATAATGTCTATGACTCTAAGTTCTTGAAACGTGACTTCTCACGAGCAGATGAGTTTGTTGCTCACTCCCTTCATAAGATGCACAACCCCTCGCTCCGCATTCCACACCATACATCTATCATCTTTCTTCTGCCTCTGAGATATATATGCCCTCCTCAGTCTCACAAGGAATCATTATCATTGTCTAGACAACAAATGAGCTTCCTGGAGCTCTTGCCTCTTTTTATTGTTGTCATTCATGTAACAGTGACATGACCTTGGGTAGAGCCCAGGCTATACCTCTGAGTCTCAGACCTTTTCAAAGACTTAATCAAAATTCTCACTTCTTTGAAAATGTAAGTATCTTCTAAAGTCTAATTTATATAATATTAATGCCTCAATGATCTAAATGTCACTCTCAAAATCACTACGATGTCACACTAATCAAACATCATTCACTTTTATCACCTCTAGTGATGCTGCAATTTATCACATTCAATCAGGGGACCCAAGTCCACAACTTATATAATATAGACTCCTCTCATCAGATTACATCATCAAGTCTAAAAATGTACAACTCCAGTAATTTTGCTAAGTACATTTAACTACTTCTTTCATAGTATATCCTAATGTTGAGTTACGATTTCTTCCCATGCTCATTAAGACAATAACTTGTGGTCATGTCTCCTAGTGTCCATATTTTTTCTTGCATATATTCAGATTATAACTTCTGTCTATGCCTAAAGCATATTTCAGATAATTTTTCATACTCCGCCAAATTTATTGCAGTTACCTTATTACTTTCTCATTGTTTGGGGGGAAAGCCTATACTTCCTATAATTGTTACACATTCACCTAGTTTTCAGCCACCTGTTGTGCCACCCTTTCTTGCCAGGCATCTCTCTTGGACCACAATATTTCTATAAAGATTACTCTTGACGACCAATCTGATAAAAGATTTCTAGAGAACATAATGCTTGCTTCTGGGTGTGTGGATGGAGGAATTTATGATGAAGTGCACACTGAGGCAGAAGGACTGGCTATCAATGTAAGACGCACCATCCGCTAGTTGGGGGACTGTGTGGAATTACATGGAGAAGGAGGGAGAAGCCAAGTCCTGCAAGCTTTTTCCCTTTTTCCTGGTCCCATGAAATAAGCTTGTCTGTTCTCTGCCATGACCAACTGAAATGTTTGAACAATTGAGCCAAAAAGATCTTCTCTCCCTGAGTTGTTTCTCCCAGAGCAACAAAATCAAACAGACAAGGGAGTCTTCTTTAGATTTAGGCCTGTTACATTTGCTGGACTCAGTCTGGAACTTTCTTTTCTCTTCTTTTTTTCTATATTCTTTGTTTATATTCCAAATTATTTTCCCTTCATCTGGAACATTCTTACCACTTTCTTGTTTTCACATATTTTACTCAGTCCCTCAGTACTTACTAAAATAGGTTTTCTACAGAATGTATGTGCACAGATAACCCTGTTTGTGAAGGTTCTTCAGTTAAAAAGGACCATATACAGTATGTTTTTCCCTCCTTAAGCTCAATTGTATTTGTATTCTTTCTTGTGAACTTATATGACTGGTGTTTTTCCACCTTAAGCAACTTGAAAAAAGTGACCATATCTGTTATCATTCATTAGCAGATCCTTAGCAAGGCTTTGGGCACATCACTGACAATAGTGAAGAACTTCACAATGACAGCACGTTATTATAGGGATGTTATTCAGTGTCCTTTCATCTTTCGTTTACATTATGTTTCTTAATTAACATTATATTTATTTTGACATTAATATATTTAACATTAAACACACCTGTGATGGTGTTTAATAATTATAGAGAACACATATGTATGCTGAAAATAAACTAGTAAATCTTCAATTCATTAAAAGAAAGAGTACATTGACTAGTCTCACATCCATGATATTAAAAGGGAATGGAATACAATTGTACTAGTTTGTCCTTTAGAGTTTATTATAGCATGTTATCAATATCACCATTTGACCAATAGTATATTCATTCTGCTCTGTACTGCTGTAACCTATATTTCATGACTCTTTTCCATATACATTTATCTGAACATCTTCCATCTGGAACTATGTATGTTATGATCACTATTGAGATGAGTAGAATTAAAATTAGAGCATAATATATGACTCATGTAATGGAACATGGTTTGAGTTGTAATTGTTCCTTCTAGATCAGAGTGATAAAAATCACAATTCTAGTGTGTACAGAAAGGATTAGTGTGAGAATTGATCCAGTTATCTACAAAAAGAGTGACACATTGTACAGTCCTATTTCTGAACTATATCACCCCATGGAAAAAGACAAGAGTTAAGAAAGACAGGATGTTGTGAAGTCTGTTAAAGGCACAATGGAGCTATATAAGTACTTGGGGAAAATTAATAAGTTTAAAGAAATGAACTATGTCATACAAATAAAAGGATACATAAAAATTACAATATATTACAATTACCATTATTCATCAAAGGAAAGAAACTTAAATAGTGAAAAATATTGGAAGTATCACTTTCAAATTTAAAATGAAATAAAAATGTTGTAGAGACTGAGGAAAGCCAATTTCATAGTTTGAAACATTCTATGATAACAGATTCATATGAGAATAAATTATTGAGTATTAAACACTAAATATGAGGCCCTTGTTTCCTAGTCTCTTCTGGTAGTGTGAGAGTCATATGTATTCATATGACACATTAAAATTTTCTGATAGGGTACATTGCAAAAATTGTATGGTTGCCTCTTGGGAAGAGACTGAATTGGAATGTTTCTGTGATAAAGCTAAATTAATGATGCATTTAAAATGGATCAATATGGAAATAAATCAATAAATAATAGAAAACCCATATCTCAAACTCGTATCTTTTTTGATTATTATTGTTACAAATATATGTATATGCAAATAAATTAATAAAATAATTTATCTATTAAAATAATTTGTCTATTCAGTGTTGCTAGTATGTATGTTTTGGATATGATTTCTTGGTATTGGAAAACCAGCTAGGGAATTCATCCTTGAAGGACACTAATTCTTTCCCTCTCTGAAATGTTGTTATTTGCCTGTAGTTCTTCATCTAGTAGTGGGCCATGCTGGATTTCCCCCCATGCAAGTTGGCAAGTTATTAATGTTGTCATTGTTCAGGTGTTATTTAGGGAGTCATAGTATTAAATTTTCATGGCAAGAGATTTCTTGTCATTTATAGAAGACATTTTTCTCACATTAGACATGGTCCTATGGCTCTTATAATTTTTCCAGTCTTTTCCCCAACTGCCCCCTAAATCTTCAGCATAGCAGTTATGTTGTAGATTTATCAATCATGCTGGGCATCACAGAGCTGCTTTTTCTCTGGGTTTTGATCATTTATACGATCTGAAATGGTCTCTGTCTGGTACATAATGAAGCTTCTTCTGTGAGGGGTGAAAGCAACACATATCTATGAGGGTATAATGAAGACTCAATATAGTTAGAAATCATAGTCGTTCAGGAAAGTGGCAGTAGTAGATTTTCCTCTGAGATCTATCACCATATGATTCATGTATTGTTGGGTAGATTTATAGTACTATGTGTAATTTTGCTTTTGGTGATCTGGTCTTCAGTACAATTAGATGTCTGCTGATCTAAGCACCACTATTACACCAATAGACACTTTTCTATGCAGGTCATTGTTGTGATTCGTAGACCTCACAGATGGGTAGCACTTTCACTGCTTGGCAGCTTACATCACATCTTTCAGTATCTGGGAGCTTTGGAGGCAGAATTACCTTAGTTTCTCTGATAATACATGTAGCCTTTCTTCAAAAGGATCTTACTTTTAACTGTTGGGAGTCATCCAAAGGCAAAAACAATAGTTTATATTTGGGGAATCTCTTATTACCATAAAAGATAGCAACTCCAATACATTCCATACCTCAAAACTTTCCCCATGTTTATATTTCTCCCTTCATATCACATAGATACCACTGTTCCCATTTCTAAACATCCATATCTGCCCCATCATCCCTTTTTACTTTCTTTGCTTCTACAATTACTTTAGGATGTGTATTCGAATCTGAATATTAAAGCTAACAACTGCAGGTGAAAGGAAACATGTGGATTTTGTCTTTCTGGTTCTCAGTTACCTCAATATAATATTTTCTACTTCTTTCCATTTTTCTTTATATACAAATAGTACCATATTGGTTATATGTATATTTTGAATATCTCTTCAACAATTGAAGGACATTTCTTAGCTCTTGTAAATAGAGCTGAAATGAGCATGGCTGAAGTCTTTGTAGTATGATGTTGGTACTTTGGGCATAAGCAAGAAGTGGTATAGCTGTTTCATATAAGGTTAGCTTACAGCGACTTCTCCACTGTGATTTTCCTAGTTACTGCACCAGCTAGCAATCTTGCCAACAGCCAATGAGGGCTCTCTTTTCCTCTTATTTTTGGCAATGTTTGTTGTCAGTCATTTTCTTGATCTTAGTCATTCTGACTTGGGTACAGTAACACCTTAAAATTATTAGAACATAGTTACCTTACTTTCTAAGGATAATGAACATTTTTGAGACATTTCTTAACTATATTTATTTCTTCTTTTAAGAACTCTTTGTTTATAGCTATAATCCATTTTTTAATGAGTAAAGGTCAGGATTATGGACTAGGAAATTATGCCGCTTCATTCCTAATTTCAATGAATCTTTCTCTAATTAGTGTATGTATGTATGTATATATATATATATATATATATATATAATTTTAATTGTTATTTTTCATTTACTTATTTTATATCCATTACTAATTCAGTCATAAGTTTTCTTGAATTTTCATTTACTACATTCTTTATACATTCTGGATCTTGTCCCTGTGTCAGATGTTTAGCTGTCAAAAATTCTCTCACTATAAGGACTTCCTCTTTAATTAGTTGCTTCCTTAGCTCTATGGCTTTTAAGTTTTATGATGTCCCACTTGTCAGTTGTTGGCCTTAATTTTTTAGCAGAGTCCTATTCAGAAAGTCCTTTCCTGTACCTATATCTTGAAATGTACTGCATATGCTTTCTTGTGACTGATTTTAGTGTTCCAGGTCTCATATGGAAGTCATTGATCTTTTGAATTAATTTTTGTGCCAAAAGATAGATACCTATTCAATCTGACTTTTCTACATGTAGACATCTAGTTTCCTCATCACTATTTTTAGAAGATACTTTTTGGTCAAGTAAATGTTTTGATATCTTTTTCAAATATGAGAGAGCTAAAGTTACCTGTACTCATGGATATAATATTTTGTTCCATTGGTCTACATACCTGGTTTTGTTCCAGTCCCAAATTACTTTCATTATGATAGCTCTGTTATACCTCTTCAACTTTGGCATTCCAATCTCCCAGGATTATTTGGCTATCTGATGTCTTTTGTGGTTTGTAATTAGTATATATTCTTTCTATTTCTTTGAAGAATGTTGATTGGGATTTCATTGCATCTGTGTATTGCCTTTGGTAGAATGCTCTTTTTCACAATAATAATGCTACCTAATATTGAGCCTGGGAAATTATGTCATTTGCTATATTTTTATTCAAGCTTGTTCTCTGAAGATTTAAAGTTTCACTCTAGAAGTCTTTCACCTTCTTGGTTATGCTTATTCCAAAATATTGTCATTTTTATTAGGTTACAGTAATGGGATGTATTCATGAATTCTTTCTCTATGTATGTGTTATTACTATAAAAAGCCTACTAATTTTTGTAAATTGATTTTGCATCCTGCCATTTTGAAGAGATTCAGATGTCTCTGCAAGAGTTTTGGGGAATTTTTACATATTATTATGTTGTCTGCAAATAGTGAAAATTTGACTTTTTCTTTCTGTGTTTGTATTTCTTTAGTTTCCTTCTTTTAATTTATTGTTCCATTGATCCATATTTGAACACTATATTCAAAAAGGCTCAGGACATTTAACTAGTGACCTCTGCTGCCTCATTGCTTTGAGTTCTGCTCCATTTAGAATATATATGTATATATGTATATATATATAAATATATTATGTGCACATATATATGTGTGTAACAATTATGTACATATAATTGTTATATAGTAATACATTTTTCCTTCACTTTGTTTTGGGTTTTTTTGGAACTCACTCTGTAGACCAGGCTGCCCTTGAACTCAGAAATCCACCTGCCTCTGCCTCCCAAGTGCTGGGATAAAAGGCATGTGCCACCACTGCTGGGCTATTTACTTATTTTTATATGTATGTTTTTATGGCTCAGTGATTCATGTGCATCATGAGAGTGTAGGAGCCTGGCTAGGTAAGAAGAGACATTGGTCTCTTAGAACCAGATTTACATAGAGTTGTGAGCTGATATGATGGTTCTGGGAACCAAACTTGTGCCAACTGCAAGAGCAGTAAGCACTCATAGCTATTGTACCTTCTTCCTAGGCACAGCTTTTGCAATCAATTTCTATTGTTTTCATCTGATTGCAACAAACATTAGCAATCTTAGGGACATAATGTATACATCAGGAGATTCTAATTACACCTCAATGTTAAGCATTTCAGGTTTTAAATAAAATTTAAGCAAAAGTATTAATATAAATTTAATTGTTTCAGTTTTGCTGGGCTAACACAAGAAAATTGTTGATGTTTAGTTACTTTCTTTTTTATTGGGAGCTAGATTCTGCTTAGTTTAAAAAAATTCCTTGCTCAGGTCTTAGATACCAAAACATAATTAATGGGCCAACTTTGGTTAACATAACAAGAGTCACAGCACAAGTTGGGTGATTGTGAGATATTCAGGTGGGTTGTAAAGGTCAGAAAGTGTGCATGGGTATATGTCTGGGGGTGCAACAGGTAGGGAATGTCACTGGGATGTTTATAGTCTTAGAGTTTAGAAATAGCATAAAGATGGAATACTAGAGCAATTCGGTAGCTAAATGTAGACTCTTCTTAATATACAGCATTTATGTACTCTACATAGGGCAAATATCAGGCAGTGTAATAATTTAGAAAACATTCAGCGGAAGTCATAGCATGTATTTCTCTGTGGGAAATTATGGAGGTCATGCCAGGTTCCACCAACTGCATCAACCAGCCCCTCCAGTGATAACTGAGAGATTTCCCAGTCCTCATCATTCAGTACAATTTGATCAAAAAACCAAACAAAGGTAGTAAGGGTATTAGTAGTAGTATTTTTATTCAGTAAATAAGTACAGGTTTGGTTTAATAATTAATGAACATATCTTTGATGTAATTTAGGATAAAATATACATTTAGGTAATTATTATTCTTTAGAAATAGGTGTTGCTTTTTCAGGTCTTTCAAATTTGGTTAATAATTATAATTCTTGTATCAAATATAAAGATGTTCTTTACTCTCAGAAAAACTTTTTATAATGACTTCAGTCACAGCTATTCAGTACAATAATTATATTCAAGGTATTATGCATTTCTATTAAACTTTTATATTATAATCAAATGGTATAACATCATTTAAGTTCTAAGATTCCTTATGATACTTCATACATCTGAAAGAAATGGAGCCAGACTAGAAATAAAAAGCATAGGAATCATTCTTTCTCATTGAAGAACAATCTAGGTAATTGGTTTTTCATAAATCTTTAAACACAGAGGAAAAGAAACCCTCATGGCATTTGGCCTTCAAAAGGAACTTAAGAAATTAGGCTTTGAATCAATTTCTTTTTGAAAGTTGAGCTAAATGAAATCTATTCTAAACCTCAGCTGTGCTGTGGGTGAAACAGAAAAGCTGCTATCTGAAATAAGGTCAAGTTCATAGCCAGCTGGTCAAAGGCAACTGTTCTTTAGTATTTGTGAGTGTTATTCCTCCACCTCCAACATGGTAGTACTGGCTACCCTGCCTCTCTGATGCCTGCACTCAGCTTATTACTTCATTGTATCTCATTGGAAGTCTAAGATACAGGGAATGTGCTTTCTATCTGATATTGTTTCATAGTATTTTCAGCTGACTGGAACAACATTTCACCAGATATGGTAAGTAAAAAGATGAGTCTGGAGCAAAAAATGTCAAATCATTCAGGACTGCTTTAGAAAGATATATGCTAACTTTAGTGAGTAATATTTCATGGATTCTGAGAAATGAATATAGGTGTCACTAAAGACTAAATCATTCATCTTGAAAATGATAGGTGTATTTAAGTACAAAATGCTGTGAAAGGGGGATAGAAACATCGGAGGGTAGCAGTACATGAACATGCTTCCATCACAGACACAAGGTTCAGTGCATGTATGGCAGTTAACCCTGCTGTCCTAGAAGGCATATATCTTTGCGAATAAATACTCTGCTGAGTACTATGACCAAACCCATTAATCACTTGTCTGTGAATTTATAATTTATCCCTTAACCCCCATGTTTTCCTAATTAATTAATCCCTAATGTTTATAAGCTGGCAGTTCAGTTCAGCTCTTGACCATGATCTTAGATCTCTTGACCATTACTTATATCTCAATACAATTGAAATTTATTTTGCATTTGAGATTATTGACTCAGTCCTTGGAGAAAGTGCTTATCCTTGGTATCAGAGATGTAGCATCACTTGGTGCATCTTGTGTTGTATTGATCGAGTCTTGCTTTCTCACTTTCACTGTGTCTTCTCCTCCATTTTCTACTTAATAGTATCCTCTAGTAGGAGGGACTTCCTTCAATGTCTGCAGTATCGTTTGTTCGTACTCATTATTCATTTGACAAAAATATTAGTTGATGAAATTACTTTTAAAAAAGTCTAAAGTTTTGAGCCAATTTGTCAATATAAAATCTCATCATATTATTTTATGTAAAAATTTAAAGGAATTGCATGTCAATGCATTATTACTTAACCCTCTGAATGTAGTCAGTGGATACTCTTCAGCATTCTACTTCTCTAGTTTTTATCATCCCTACTAACTCCATTACATGGGATTTAAGAAGTTTTATTTTTGTGTAATATATGTTTCAAAAACATATGCTTCCTGTGACCCTGGAAAAGCCTTGTGGGCAAAGCCTTCTCTGTGTTCAGCTATGGTTCCTCCTTTCAGTCTTTCTCACTAAGCTACACGTGGTTGAAATGACAGTAGATGGGAACAAGAAGCTGGAGAGAAGGAGGCTGTTGAGATAGGAAGCAAGTCACAGTGTAAAGTGAGACTACAAATATTTCTGCTTTTGTTAGCAAATCTATGCCCAGTATACACTGAAACAAAAATTTCATTCATTGTGTGAAATCTTAACTTTTAGAAGGAAAAAAATCTCTCTGGCTGGAATACTCTCTAGTTAGACAAATCATTCTTTCTATATTTTGGGGCTCCCGGATTTACCAATTAGCACGTTCATGAAAACTTCCACATTCCTTTTGAATTTGGAGTCCATTATAGGACTGTTCATCATATTTGCATAGAGACCACATGGTCCAATACAGATTCTCAGCAACCCTATAAAGCAAATGACTCTCAATAACCTAAGGAAGGTATATCACTCCCTGGTTATGGCTACAAGAGGCTTACATCACTGTCTACATTCACTCACAGACCCACAGGTGGATTCCATACACCTCGCTGAATGGAGCCTAAGTTGGAAGAAATATCATGATTTGTTCTATGCATTTGAGAGAAATAAAGACAGATGACTAATACATCTTGTTAAATAGAAATTCCCTGAGAACTAGTTAATGGCCAACTTTACCCTTCATGGAATATCATATTTTAATTTTTCTTTTAATTTAAAAATATATTGTTTAGAGCCGGGCGTGGTGGTGCACGCCTGTAGTCCCAGCACTTGGGAGGCAGAGGCAGGCAGATTTCTGAGTTCGAGGCCAGCCTGGTCTACAGAGTGAGTTCCAGGACAGCCAGGACTACACAGAGAAACCCTGTCTCAAAACAACCACAAAAAATATATATATATTGTTTAAATAGTATAGTTGATTATTTAGTTGTCTTATCATAGGTATAATGATTTAAGAATAACTTGCTGAAAATTACACACACGTGGGCACACTTGAATTTAGGCACACATGAAAACATACAGAATTCCAAGTTTTCTACAGGTGCTTTCATACAAAACACACTGATTTTGTTTTTTATACAAATGACTCTTTTCAATTTGAATGTGTCTAATGTAGAATGTCTATTTTCAGTTATAAAACATATGAGTATAAATCATATGTTATGCTTAAATGTAATGTCAATATTGGACTTTTGTGCATGTATCTATTCCTGAGAAAATATGGCTTTCTCATGATGGATTTATAAAAGCTGGCTTCTCTGATGGTATTCACTATCCTACAAGAGAGTATTTTTATTAATTATGTGATTAAGCATAACTTCAATTATATTCTGCTATATCACTACTGAAAAATCTAATACTTTGGTTTTATCCTAGAATAGCAAGACCTGATTTGAAATACCCATAGAATGCTATTTTAATTCACATTCATACAATTGGAAAATATGGAAAACATGCAGCTAGTGCAATCTGGCACTAAACACATGAGTTTAAATAGGAAAACACACTCAAACTGTATTTGTTTGTCCTCTGAAGGAAGACTTGTCCCCTTGTGGGGGGCTGTGGGTGGTTTACTATGGTGTGATTTGGAGTTGTTAGCTCTCTTACCAGTACTATTCTAAACAATGCTGCAATCTTTGTTTCAGGTGGGTCTATCCTCTGCACATACACTTCACCTTGTAATCAATGGTGATAAGTTGTTTTATTCCTTTGGGATAAATGCTAGTAAAGATTGACTTCTGCAATAGAAATAGGCAAGGTCAGGAAGCCACTATAATTCATGGGGAAAATGAAAAGTATGAGGGGTGTCTTCCATAAATGACAATGGTTAACAATATTTCTGTCAGCTTGTCAAAACACTAAGAGATAGATGGGGTCACCTTCTAATGCTGAAGGCAACTGAGAGTATGCTGTTTCTTATTTCTCATTTATTTTCTCTTACCATGTCACAGTGCAAACACATTCTGGTTTTGGGAGGGAATGTTGGGTATAAAAATCAACCTGAATACACTTGCATCTTCTCAAAGGCACTGAAAGCATGGGCTATTGCAGAGGTGGCAGCTTCAGGGACCACAAAAAGAACGATGAAGAAGCACCTAAGATCCTAGAAGGGTTAGTGTCAATAGGATTTTATCACAATAATATATATGGAGACATGGAAGAGAATTACCTTTTCTGTTGTTCCAAGTGGTGACTGAAGTGGAAACTTTTGGTTCTTTCGAAAGACAGTTATGTCAAAACATGTTTTCCTGAAGAGAATACAGGTGAAAGGATGTGCTAAATAGACACATAAGGAATGTTTTTGCTGAAACAGGCATGGGCAAAAAGATGTTTCACTAAGGCAGACATAGGAAGGGATGTTTTGCTAAAGCATACATAGGTAAAAGGATGTTTTGATAAATCATATATGTAAAAGGATGCATGATGGATTCTTTGCTAATGACACACATGTATTGGCTTGCCTTACATTGCATTGTTGAGCTCTGGTTGTCATGACTCCATGGAGAATAAAAACTTCTGGTGGAGTTTCAGCAGCTTCTTGTTACTTTTGTGGACAAATTGACACAGTGACATCAACTGATACAGACTCATTGAGTTTTGCTAAGATAGACTCATAAGGTGTTTGGCTGAGGCAAGACCCGTGGAAGGACACTTGATATTTGGAGGAAGATTGTTAGGACTCAAGGGGCTTGCACAGTTGGCTTTACAAATGCTTTGGTGGTCTTACTTGTGTGACTACAAGGATCTGCACTTCCTCCAGAGACACAACAGGGAACTTCTCTTGGCATCTCTTCTGGTCTTAGCCACTCCTGCTGATTCATGCTGGTGTGGTGGTGGTGGTGGGGTGGCTGTTTCTTCTAGGTCATTTCACCAGCACTGAATAGCATTTTCTATCTGGACTCTACTAGACTATTGATATATTTATGAAAATTTATCCAATAGATCGAGCTGCCAGTACTGATTTTTATAATCTATACTGCTAATTTCCTGACAACAAAGATTAAATTTACTCCAAAATTTTCTCTTTTTTTAAAAAAAAATATTTATTTTTATTCTTTAACCCTTGTTTTATATTTTATTACACTCCAGATTTTGTTTTCCCCCAGGTCCACCCTCCAACTGTTACATATCCCATACCTCTTTCCCCTACCCCCCCATCACATAAGGATGTCCTCAGCTCCCAACCCTACCCTACCTGAGCTCTAAAATCCCTGGGGCATCCAGTCTCTTGAGTGTCAGGTGCATCTTCTGTGACTGAACCCAGACCGAGCAGTTATCTGTTGTATATGTTTTGGGGGCCTCATATTAGCTGGTGTATTCTGTCTGGTTGGTGGTCCAGTGTTTGAGAGACCTTGGGGATCCAGATTAACTGAGACTGCAGGTTCTCCTAAAGAGTTACCCTCCTCCTCAGCTTCTTCTACCTTTTCCCTAATTCAACCACAGGGATCAGCAGCTTCTGTCCATTGGTTGAGTGCAAACATCTGCATCTGACTCTTTCAGCTGCTTGTTGGGACTTTTGGAAGGCAGCGATGATAGGTCTCTTTTTTGTGAGTGCTCCATAGCCTCACAATTGTGTCAGGCCTATGTTCTCCCCTTGAGCTGGATTCCACTTTGGGCCTGTTTCTGGAACTTTTTTCCTCAGACTCTTCTCCATTTCCATCCCTGCAGTTCTTTCAGACAGAAATAATTATGGGTCAGAGTTTTGACTGTGGGATGGCAACCCTCTCCCTCATTTGATGCCCCGTCTTCCTATTGGAGTTGGGCTCCCTACTGTTGGGCATTTCATCTAAGGTTCATTCATCTATCCCTTTGAGTCCTGAGAGGCTCTCACTTCCCTGGTTTCTGGTGCTTTCTGGAGTGTCTCCCCAACTTCCTACCTCCTGAGGTTGCCTGTTCTCATTTTTTCTGCTGGCCTTCGGGGCTTCAGTCCTTTTCCCTCACCCAATACCAGATCAGGTTTCCCTCCCCCTCCCTACCCCTTGTCCACTTTCCTTCCCAGGTCTCTCTATCCCACCACAATTGTGATCGCTTTCTTCTCCCTTCCAAGTGGGACTTAGGCATCCTTTCTTGGACCCTTTAGCTTGTTGAACTTTTTGAGTTCTGTGGACTGTATCTTGGGTATTTTATACTGTTTTTTTAAAAATAATATCCACTTATTAGTGATTATATACCATACGTATCCTTTTATGTCTGAGTTACATCACCCAGGATGATGATGGTGGAACCAAAATACAATTTCTAAGCAGCTTCACTTCCCCTATATGCTAATAATATTTCTTTTTCACTACCTCTGGTGGGTGGTGGGCTACTGTGTGAGGATCTAGCCTCCACTAGATGGTAAGAAGCCTCAAGAGCCTGTTTTTAACTCCACTGAGTCTTTAGCAAAATGTCATAACAAAACCAACTGAAGTCACAGGGCAATGCTTTGATGTAAAATAATCTTCTGACTAGGTAAACTCTCTCAACAGTGGTGGTAAAATCTAGGACTAGATCAGTGCTCATATTGTGTCCATGACTAATGTTGTGTCCACGAACAATGTTGTTGGGATACATGGAACTTTCTAACTGAGCCATAAATGAGTGTTAGCTGGCAAATGACATTGCCTCTATACTCACAATGAGGTCACTGAACAAGTAAATGAAGAAGAGGAGCAGTGTAAATCAGAGTGTTTCATCTTTCTATGAAGTCATTTCAGAGGTCACTCACATACAATTGAGCAATATTATCCCTAGAAATTGATGCACTCTTACACAAAGGTCATGCAGGCATTGTCCCTATATATCAATCCTCAGGACAAAAGCTATCGTTGGATTAGCAACTTAAAGCCACATACTAAGTATATAGGAACTTGGCAACAATTTCAAATGGGTTCTTTGCACTATACTCTCCTGCATTACTGTGCTATAAGCCTGTGTGAGTTAGTGAGCATGGGAAATAATAAGAAATTCTAGATCAGCGAATCTTAGTTACTTCTCAATTGTTGTGACAAAACACCAAGACTAAATAAACTTATGAGAAAGAGTTTATTAGGAACTTTGGTTACAATCTCAGAGGTTTAGAATCCATGATCCTCAATACAGGGAGGATGGCAGTAGGCAGGCATGTCTTTGGTGCAGTAGCTGAGAGCTTACATCAGATCCAAAGGCATGACACAGAGAGGCAGAGAGGGCTAACTGAGAATGATGTAAGCTTTTAAAACTGCAAAGGCCACACTAATGACACACCTCCTCCACAAAGGCCTTGCCTTTTAACCTTTTTAAAACAAATATTCATATGTATGAGACTAGGGGTGTAATCCTCATTCCAAAGCCCACATGGTACCATGATTCTCACTTTCCTGTCATCCCACTCCCCAACATCCTAAAGTAGTCATTGTATGGAAAATTCATACACAACCTTCTCATTAACACAACTAAGAAGATTATGTAGCTGCTAGTATCTCCTGTTATACATACATACATACATACATACATACACACACACACACACACACACACACACACACAGTTTGGACTGGCACAAGCCTCAGAGAGTAATACCACATAAAGCATCATTCTCTAACATCTTTAGCAGCTTCTCACCAGGATTACCTTGCTGTCGCCTGGGCAGGAGCTTTTTCAGGCAGATTTAATTGTCCTGTTAGTGGATATCTTCTTCCTAGGTCCAGTGAAATGTATTCTGGTTTTGGCACTGTGATATTTTTGTTTGAGATCTTATAGGGCTGATCATGTAACAACCCAAGAATCCAAATGTCCAACTTCAGAACTCGAGATATAGTGCAGCATATGGAATGTATTGTCTTTGGTAGGGAGTGTATATTACTCAAATAGTAGACCACAGGGCAGTTCTCTAGGTGGCCTTGAACAGATCTAGTTCCTTTCTTTTTATTTTTCAAGAATAAATGTAGAGTGTGTTATGGCAACTTAAGCCCAAGCTCTATCATGTCCTCTCACCCTAACTGGTCTTCAGTGTTCTACCCATTAATTCTCCTTGTTTTAAGCTACAAAACCCAGGGTAGACTGCAGCCACATGCTTCAAAACTGTAATGTAACTGGAGTATGTGCTTACAAGACTCACTTTCCCATGGAAACCTTTTCCAATCCTCTGGTTTTGACTTACTTTCAATCCTAGACTTTTGTTGTACCTGCTGCCTACTTATAATAAAGTTGTTTCACACAATGGAGGATGAAGTGTGTGTCTGTGTGTGTGTGTGTGTGTGTGTGTGTGTGTGTGTGTTGTTTCATTGGATTCTGGCAAGTTGTTGTTAATCACTGCCTCATGTGCCTACTTCACATATACAACTAAAGGAAACTGGGATGATTAAATGGCAGTGTTAAAACACGCACATAAATTTTTTTCTGTGAATTAAGTTTCCAGACACTGCCTTTTCACTCCCTTCTTTGTATCATAGCCATTCGCCTATAGCAAGGCCTCTCTAGATGCAATCCTGAACGGGGATTACCCATGTCAGTCAGATAAGAGCTGACCTCAATGATGAAATCGTGAATGGTCTCAACACTTATGCTGGCTTATTAGAAAATGCCCCAGATTAGTCTGCTGTGACAGTAGTGGGTGGTGCCTCTAGTTTTATCTTAAAACACACATATGGTGTGTATAAATCAAGTTGCCTCAAGCTCTATGCTTCTTTGAGAAACTTCGTCATGAGTGGAAAGTTGATAAACAGGGCCTATTGCAAAAAAAAAACAAACAACAAAAAAAACAAAACAACAACAACAAAACAAAAAACAAAAAACAAAACAAAACAAAACAAAAAAATGTAAACCTGCCTAGAGACAAATTCAGTTCTTGGCCAAAACTCACCTGGAACCACCATACTGACTTCTTTTAGTTACTGAAGCTGAGTGCAATTAGATAGTATTTTAGTGTTCTGAATTTACAGAGCAACTGAAAGTACTTTAAGTTCACAAAATCAATGAAATTTCACAGAATATTTCTTCATTTATTATGTATCTCTGAAGCTATTGAACAGCTTACAGTTGCTTGCATGCTTTTATGACTGGCTTTTCATCAGAAAACAGATGAAATTAGACACCCTCCAACAACGAATAATGCTTCATTCTCAGAAGCTTCCTTTAAAAGCTAGTTTGGATACAGAAATAGCTTAACTTAGACAAATTGATGTGAATGAAATATGAGCCATCCCGTTCAAAGAACTTTGGAAAATACAAAACTGAAAATAATCCAAAAATCCCTCTTACATAGGCAAAACTAAAGAAGAGCAGTAAAGCAACTGTATATTAACCATGTGCTATATGCCAAGTGCTCTGCATGTATTAAAGTCATGACCAAACTTCACAGCAATTTGATAATAGACACTATTGTCTACTTGGCCCACTTCTTGCTAGAACAGAGATGAGGGAACAAAAAGCATGCCACAAGGTTTTCTAAGTCAGACATTACCAACTCTAATGTCATAAACTTTAGTAAATGTGTGTATTTATTTAGTCTGGTCTTCATAATGATTTTGAAACTTCTTGAGTAATTGCTATTTTTGAACCTTCTACGCTGCATTTTTCTCTGACAAACATTAGACACACTTGTCAAGAGTATGCAATGGCAGGGACCTAACAAAGATCTTACTACAGTATTGGAAACTGTGGCCACTATCCTGCAAAACTGATATGTGGATATGCATCTAGAGATAGCATCCTTCACAGTGCTTTCTCACACATATAGGAAATAGGCAGGACCTTCATAATACTGGCATGAATGGGGCTTGCTTAGAAAGCATGAACAATAACTTGTATTTAATACCTTTAGTGATAACATTATGATCTAGACAATGCAAAAATAAGGATGATTAAAAATATTTGCAGGGTATCTGAAGAGAATTTATTTTATACTTTATCATTTAAAGGAATGAGTAATCCAGATACTTATCATTGAGAAGACTCAAAATTAAAGAAAAAAGGATATACACATGAAGAAACCTGAAGAAATATTTGGGTTTATAAATGGGAATATATTTGATTAAATTATGTTAAGGATTTCCACTAATATAAAATATTCCATCTTAAATGAAAGATCCTTGAGATTCTGAATGTTCTAAAGGGAGGTGAAAAATCCCATTCTTCAGGAAAGCTTTCAAGACTCAAAAAGTTCTATACCTGTGGATCATAGCCCTTTTGGGAGACTAGTGATCTTTATGTAGCAGTATCCAAAGGGGTTGCCATTAGAAAACACAGGTATTCACATTTTTATTATTCATGATAATAGCAAGATTACAGTTATGAACTAGCAATGTGAATATTTTTATGGTTGGAGGTCACCACAACATGAGGATCTGTAATAAAGGGTTGCAGCATTAGGAAGGTTGAGAACGTGATGACTAAGCATGTTAAACATTTCTTTAGGTGATTCTTGGGCATTCAATATTCCTCAATTGAGAATTCTTTGTTTAGCTCTGTACCCCATTTTTAATAGGGTTATTTGATTCTCTGAAGTCTAACTTCTTGAGGTCTATATATTGGATATTAGCCCTCTATTGGATTTAGGATTGGTAAAGATATTTTCCCAATCTGTTGGCTGCTGTTTTGTCCTGTTGACAATGTCCTTTGACTTAGAGAAGATGTGCAATTTTATGAGGTCTGGATTTTCTATTTTTATGTTTTTGATCTTAGCGCTTAAGCCATTGGTATTCTGTTCATGAAATTTTCCCCTGAGCCCATGTGTTTGAGGCTCTTCCCTACATTCTCTACTTTTAGTTTCAGTGTATCTAGTTTTATGTGGAGATCGTTGATTCACTTGTGCTTGGGCTTTTTACAAGATGAGTGTGGATCCATTCGCATTCTTCTACATGCTGACTGCCAGTTGAACCAACACCATTTGTTGAAAATGCTGTCTTTTTTCCCCTGGATAGTTTTAGCTCCTTTGTCAAAGATCAAGTGACCACAAGTGTGTGGGTTCATTTCTGGGTCTTCAATTCATCTACCTGCCTGTCTCTGTAACATCATCAGGGAAATGAAAATCAAAACAACCCTGAGATTCCACCTCACACCAGTTAGAAGAGCTAAGGTAAAACACACAGGTGATAGCTGATGCTGGTGAAGATGTGGAGAAAGAGGAACACTCCTCATTGTTAGTGGGATTACAAGCTCATACAACCCCTCTGGAAATAAGTCTGGTGGTTCCTCAGAAAATTGAATATAGTATTACCTGAGGACCCAGCTGTGCCACTCCTGAGAATATACCCAAATGATGCTCCAACATATAACAAAGATACATGCTCCACTATTTTTATAGCAGCCTCATTTATAGTTGCCCAAAGCTGGAAAGAACCCAGATGTCTTTCAACAGAGGAATGGATACAGAAAATGTGTACACTTACACAATGGAATGCTACTTAGCTTTTAAAAACAATGACTTTGTGAAATTCTTAGGCAAATAGATGGAACTAGAAAATATCATCCTGAGTAAGGTAACCCAATCACAAAATAACACACATGGTATGCACTCATTGCTAAGTGGATATTAGCCCACAAGCTAATATGTGACTAGACCCATGACTCTAGCCACATATGTAGCAGAAGATAGACTTGTCAGGCATAAAGAGAGGCCCTTGGTCCTGTGAAGGTATGATACCCCAGTGTAGAGAAATGTCAGGTCAGGGAGATGGGAGTGGGTAGGTGAGTGTGGGAACATACTTGTAGATGTAGGGGGAGGTGAAAGGGGATGGGGGGTTCGGGAGGGACCAGAAAAGGTGATAATATTTGTAATGTAAATAAAGAAAATATCCAATAAAATTAAAATTAAAAAAGTAAGGGTGAGAACCAGTGTTCTAAAGGGAGGCTTATCAAAACTCAGCAAGTAAATAACTTAAAGGTCTCAGATATTTCCTGAAACTGACTAGATGCACAAAGCCACCTCCACAAAGTTTCATAAGCAGCAAAGACTGCTTAGGATTTTGTGACCAGCCAAACTTCCCATAAGAGGCAGAGATAAACTGAGTTTTCCAGGAGAGGGAAAAGAACAGTTGCCTGGGTTACAAAAAGATATGGATTAGCCAAACTGTGTAGAAATTCAGACCCTTTGAACTGCTAAGACCAACAGAGCTGTCTGGAAGAAATGCAAAGCAGTCAAGTTGACAGGAAGGGGCTAACAAGAACTAAGATGTAAAGAAAAAATAACTCTCTTACCTGCCATAAGGTTTGCAAGTTGTCCAGGGACACAGTGTTCATGTGTTCCACGTTTGAGTGGGCTTTTGATGATAGAACGTCCGTTAAGTCATTCCTGCTTCTGTAAGTGAATTCTCACATGTACTCCTGCATGTAACCCCAATAAATTAATTTGTTTCCCTTCTTGAATTTCGATGAGATCTGTAATTTCTTCTTCATTGGTTCCCTATCTAGGATGAGTAGGCACTTGTTCATGTGTCCGCCAAAATAGGGACACACAATGGATGCATATCAAGGATTCCATCCATTCCTCTTTATTATATCAAACTAATTGATATAATTTTGTACTCAGTGCAGACTGGGATGTAAAATTGTAATTTTTAAAGAACAGTTTTTGCTTTATCATATGTCAGATTTTGGAGTTTCATATGTATGGAAAGCTGCCTTTACCACAAATTTTCTTTTAGTTTTATACGTATAAGATAAAAACGTTAATATTTCATTCTAGTCTCTACCCCTGGAGCTTGGTCAGAAATAATACAAGTCCATTGATTTTAGAATGTAATATGGCTTTATATATATATACATATATATGTATATATATATGTGTGTGTGTGTATATGTATTTATATATCTTGTGTTTCTTTAGCAGAGTTATTCTAAAGAGTACATAGTTTTCTCTCCATATCTACTGTAGATTGTATTTGCTTAAAAACATAGTTTTCTTCTTATGTATGCAACAGTGAATCCTATCCCAGTATTTAATCACAGGAGATTGAGAATAAAAGTAGCTAAAAAGTAGAAATTTTGAGCTGGCTAGTGTCTCTTTTCTTCCTTTTCCAGGGTTACAAATGGGAAAACACTAGCTAAGCTTTATATTTCTTGGCATTGTAGTATTGAAGCTTAATACTTCTAATTACTGGAAAAGAATGTTCAGATATTCTGATGTCTTCATGCTAAGGATGATGGATTTGATGGTTGCTTATTTGAGCTGGTGAAATTGTGTTTCTCCTGAAGGTAGTCCATGTTTTCACTTTCAAATCCTGAAAAAATACGTTGAAGTAAGTAAAAATGAAGTAACTCTGAGAATAAATGAAAAGACGTTTTCTTTATCTTCTGAGACCTCAGGGAAATTGTACTGGAGATTGCCATAACCTAAGTATTTGGAATGATTCTGTAAGGACAATTTGGTGAAAAATCACCATCCATTGTCTCTGCTGCATGAAGGAACCATAGTAGAGGCAGAAACACTCAACACCTGTTTGTCAATCTTGGGTATGGACCTGTGTTTGCAAACATGACAACAAACACTTCATCTTCACAGCTTCTGAGAGGGATTCTTCCCTGTTTTTTAATCTATCAATTTGGATTTGTCATTAACAGCTTATTAAATGATATGTTATTTTCTTATCTATGATGTAAGAAATTATGTGGTGTCCTTGGAAAAACTGAGCAAAGAAAAGCTGTTTCATATAATATAAATCATGTAGATTTGTCTTATAACTTGTTTCATCATTTAAAAATCTTTCAATTCACATTACACAAGCTATCAGAAGAATATGAATCTATGTCACTGTAATGTTATATCTATCAGTATATCTATCTTTCCACACAGAGACCCATGCAGATATTTGCAGATTTTTTTTTGCTTAAATTTTGGTCATCTAGATTTCTTTGCTTTAATGAATAATCTTTTGAATCTACCTGAAGAATTATATGCTGAGATAGTTGATTCAGTTTCTAAGTTAAAATAAATAAATTATTTCACAGTTTTTTATGGAAACTTAATTTCAGTTATCCTCATCATCACAATTTCAGCAAAATCAAAATTCAGTTACTCATCCTATTCTCTGTCTGAGGAGTAACAGCTGAGATAGTAACTGCCAGATTAAACCAGGACTGTGGGTGTTTGGAAGTGCATCTCTATACACACTACAATATCGGGACACGAAAACAAATGTACCAAGGTTAGGAGAGTCAGACAGATGAGTCACTCATATTTTATATGTTTTGAAGAAAAGCTTACAGGGTGGTAATAATATTCATGAGGATCAGTAGATGAGGACATAAGAGTGATAATAAAAAAGGCATGACTTATATAGAGAGAAATAAGGGGATGAGACATTGCTTAGCAGATGAGAGTGCTTGTTTTTTTCTTGCAGAAAACCTGAGTTCAATTCCCAACACTAATATCAGCAGGTTAACAAACACCCGTGAATCCAATGGCTTCTTTCTGGCCACTGAGGGTAGCCTCATGTATGTGGTGCACATATATGTATTCAGACACATACACACAATATATAAATAAAACAATCTTTATAAAGACAAATGAAACATTATAAAAAAGTAAAGGTAGATACCAGTAGTTGCAAATTCTACTTAATCTTAAAATGAAAATAAAAATAGAGAAAGCCTTAATGACTGAGTGATACCTATGCCCTGATGATGGATATTATATGGTTGTCTAGGAAATGGATAAAATAGAGACCAAATTCAACACCACAATACGTGAACATTTATTTGAATGGTTTAAGCTAATGGGAGTGGGATGCAATGAGAGAGACCGAATACCAAAGATTGAGAGTGCTTTAAAATCAGATCAGAAAGTGGGGTGATCCAGGTTGTATAAATCATTGGGGGCTTTTTCTCAGCCTATGAAGCAGATCTATTCTTTAACACAAAAATGGCATTCTCAGTTTTGTTTTGTGAAAAGCTATGACTGTTGTTTGAGTTTTAATACATGGAATTGAAGCAAAGTGTGAGAAGAGAATCTCCTGGGTTTGATCATCATAATCCTCTCTTTGTCCTAACCTGAGACATAAATTCAAGGACTATGGAGCTATAATCTCAGGGACATAGATCCTTGACAATATGTTTGTATGACTGAGCCACTAGGGCGAAGATAATAAGCTAATTAAAATGTTATCATTTGTTTTACATCATTGAATATATATTTCTTTATTTGATAAAATTAGATAAATATACCTTATTGGCTGATACTGAGACAGGAAAGAAGACATTTGGAATGCATTTAGTAAGAAATAAAGAAAAACTAAATGTTGGTTGTATGAGCAAGAGAACAGATGTGTTTGGAACTTTTGAATCCACTGTTTGTGCATTTAAAATATAATGAAAAACTAAAAACAGAATGAGGATGTGCGATGATGACCTGGAGATATAGTGAGAAAAAAGATGCATGAAAATTACTGGCAAGGCAACAGATAATGCCCTTGAGAAATGAAGAGAATCACTGGGTATCACTTGAGGTCCAGTTTTTCATGATGAACATCACTGTGAGGTAGGACCTTTTTGCAAGAGTATATGTGTTTCTCTATCCATTGTTTGCCTGTGGACAAGCAAATGTGTGGTCTAACATAATATTGTTTTGCCAGATGAGTAACATAGAAAGGACACAAGTAAAGAGAATCAAGGACATGTGAAAAGATCAGTAACGATGGAGCTTAAAATGTGTGTGTTAAATGATGCTTAAAAATAATGGACTTCTAATTGTAGTAAGATAAAACATGTAAGATTCACAGAAAGTATTTTGTATAGTAAGGGATGGCTAGAAATGTCAATTGGACTTAAGAATAAGAAAATATTTAGTTACTTATAGTGGAAAAATTTAATGTGTGTTATGTTAAATTAGTAGCTGAAATATGTTACTATGTGGATTTTGAAGTTATATGACTATAAACACTGAATTGGAGAAAGCAAGTTGGACATAAAGACCTTTTGCCTGAGCACTTAAAATAAATAATAATATTTTTTATAATCCATCATTCAAATTGTCTTTTTTTTTTTGTAAAACCAGCACCCAATCCTTTCAATTCTTGTCTCCCATTTTACATCTAACATATTTTTGTAGTCCGTATGGCATCCTTTCACCTTCAGCTCTACCTACTTTCTGTTGCTTTGATTAAACACTTAACAAACTCTACTTGACATAAAATAGTTTATTTCATCTTACAGTTTGCTGTCCATTATAGAGTTAGGTCATGGTAAGGATGTGAGGCAGGAATCTGGAGGCAGGAACTGCATCAGAGGCCATGTATTAATACTGTTTAGTGGTTTGCTCACCATGGCTTTCTTAGTTCACTTTCTTATACCACCCTGGATCACCCATCCTTATATTTTACTGCTCATAGCCTGCTGGGACCTCTCATATATGTCATTAATCAAAGAATTATGCCCACAAAATTAGCCACAGGATGTCTGATAGAGGAAATTCCTCAGTTAAGTTTTTCTCATCTCAGATAACTCTGATTTTGTGTCAGGTTGACAAGACTAAGCAGCACACTTCTTTTTTTTTTCCATATCTCCTAACTGCTATCTTTGCTGCCTATTTCCCATTTAGATGTAAATGAATTTGATTAATGTGATCTTTAATTATGATTATCAACTTTTCTTGATTGAGAGGTTCGTAGAAATCAGGTAAAGGCAACCATGAATCTGTGAATGCATTTTCAGGAAGAATTTGCATGTAGGACAGAAACTGTGGGTAACATCATCTAAAAGGCTCAAGACTGTGCTGAATTAAAGCAGAGAAAGAGAAAGGCAAGGATGCATGTGAGCATCATTCTACCTTGCTGATGCCACCTTTCAACAATCACAGACTTTAGCTCTTTCAGCATTTTACTGTAGATATACCCCATTAGCTTCCAAGGGAACAGTTTTTATACCCACAGCCTTGGACTAGAAAGTGATAGGGATTCCATATATTTTGAGTTTTCCAAATTCTTATACTGAATAGCTTTGGTTTCTCTGACTCTCCTGAATGTAGATAGTGATAATTGGGATACCCATTCTCTAATTATGTAATCCAGATCAATATGCCAATTATTTAATGAATGTGTGCATATATAGATATCTGTATATATAAAGACAGATAATAGTTGCATATGTACATACATACATGCACACAAGCATGCATACATATATACATAATACATATATTGATCCTATTAGTTATTTCTTTAAAGATATTCTTTAACACAATGTTAAATAAAGTATAGATATTATTCTAAAACAAAACACTAAAATATAAACTCTATAATGCTTAGTAAAGAAATACAATGGCTTTTTAGATCATTTAAAGTCATAAATTGCCAAATTTTTAAACAGTACGGTGAGCTACTAACAATTCAGACAAGGTTATTTCTGAAATAATAGCTTCACAGTAGAGGAAAAATTGCTGCTATACCCTTGATTGACTAATTGATTGATTGAAAGAAAAAATATATGCAGTTGCTGATTGACTTTTATAAGTGTATTCACTGAGAAAATAGATAGCATTTTGTGATTGTTAAATATAGATTAATATTAGACCTATATTTTTGTTAAATAGGCATTTAACTGTACCTATTATTCAAAATAATGAAGTTGATAATTACTCTTCTTGTTTATGAACTGATAAGCTACTATGATAAAAGCAAATTAATACAGAAAGGGTTTATTTTTAACTGCAAGTTTAAAAGGAGTAATCATGGTGGGGAAGACATGGCTGCTTTCTCCTTTGTATTCACCCTAGTAATTTAGCTAGTGAAATGGTTTAGTCAACAGTGGGCATATTTCCCACCACAATTGGTCTATTCAGCACAATACCTCATAGGCTTATATAATCTACATAGTCCCCCATTTGTGTTTCTGGAGACAGACCTTTTAGATGATTCTATGTCTTGTTTAATTGACACTCAACATTAACCTTCTTAACTTCACTCCTTTTGAATTTGTTATCAGAATCTATTATCTTGCAGAATTACCCAAATCCTCATAGTTACATAGTTCATAATATAAGACTTATATTCAATACAATTATAAAAGTTGCCACCATTTTTAACAATTCCCAAACTATTGAAACGTCTAAAGTCCATGTCATATCACAGATTTCAACATAAACCTTTTACCTGTATCCTATAATGCAAAGTAAACATTCCTATTTCAAAAGGAAAGAAGAGGAATCATTGTACCAGGTAAGGACTGAACTTTTACATTGCAAATATCAAATACTGTAAATCCGAAGGCAGCATGTGGAGCTCGTGAAGGAATGAATTGCTTTCCAAAGGGCTCTAGTAGACTGATCCCTCCATCTCTGCTCCTTGCAGTGTACAAAGACATTCTTTGAAACTGCTTTACTCCATGTCTATAGTTTTCTCAGTAGCCATCTGATGTTCATTTCATCTCCAAAATCCTGGGGTCTCAATTGCAATATCTGCCTCATCTTTATAACTTAGTATTTTAAAAGAACATCTCTGACAGACATTTCTTGGCTTCAGCTGTTCTGTGAAATTGTGAAGTAGGCTCTGTAAGCCCCTCAATTTTGTATCTTTCATGCTTTTATTACCAATAGAATGTGGATATCGCTGCCATTTACAGCCAAAAAATGTTTTGGAGGATAGTGTATTCTCAGTTTAGACTCACTATTTTCAAAACATTTACTCTTTCACAAGTTGGAGTCTTTAGGTGTGGTATTGTACTTTGGTGAGTTTCCTACTCAGACAACGAAGAAAAATATGATTCTCCTCAACAATTACAGCTTCTTTGGGAGCATGTGATTTTGTTGCAAAACTTGTTTAAGCACTTTCCATTGTTGAAAAACTGTACAGTTTTTAGATTGCCATTTTGTATATTCTCAATGTAGACATAGAAGACATGCCAAGTCATGATTACACTTTTATCTTGAAATTTTGTCCACCAAATTAGTCCATTATCTTTAAATTCAACTTTACTTAAGTCCTAAGGATAGAGACAGTATTCTGGGATAAAAATCTCACCAAGGTAGTTCTAAAGAATAAGAACTGCATTGTCAAGTTTAAGACAGTAACAACCCATACCTTGATACTGATTCTCTGTCTTACTCATCCAGTTGATGTTATAATATACCACAATAAAAGAATTCTGACCCTCAGTTTGAGTGTAGAAGCTTTGAAACAATAAAGTCACAATGGTAGGAGTTTGAAAGGGTAGTTGTTCATACTACATTGATGGTCAAGAAGAGAAGAGTGATGAATTCTGATAATCAGCTTACAATCTCCTTTTTATTTCATTCTAGCAATTTAGCCTATGGGATGATGCAATCCACAGTGGTTGCTTCACTTCTCCTACGTTAACCGAATTAAAATGATGCCTCTTTGGCATACTAGAGGCTCACCCTAATCTAAATAAGTCTTCATTAGTTGGCTGCGAGGCTTGTCTCCTAGATGTTTCTACATCTTGTCAGAATGATAATTTTAAGTAACCATCATAATAACTAATCAATTATTGACTTTCCTAGGATCATAGCTTTTTTTAAAATAAGACAATTCTTTATTATTTCCTGTTTCTCAGGACAAATATGAGGCTAAACATCATAATAAATATGATCTAGTATTTAAAAAAGAATTAAATACAGAAATAAAAATATAGAGGACTACTCAAGCTGAAATGAAGATAAAGTGGAAATTGTCAATAACTCAATTATAAAACTCAGGGAAAATTCTGACTAGTAGAATGGATCAAGTAGAAGACAGAGTATTAAAACTCAATGATAAAGTAGAAAAATTAGGGTATACAAGTAAATAATACCAGGAGAAAATTGAAAACACAGGAAAAGAACATGCAGGAATTATAAGACACCATAAAAAAGAGAAGTCTTTGAAAAATTGGCACAGCTGAGGGACAAGAACCCCAGGTCAATAGCACAAAACAAATCTTTTTTTTTTTTAGATTAATTTGATTTTATTATGATTATTTTTTTTTAGTTATTTTTATTTTCTATATTCTATGTTTACATTTCAAAGGCTTTCCCCTTTCCCAGTTCCCACCCACCATAGTTCCCATAGTTCTTCTCCCCCCCAACTATTCCCCAATCATTCCCCCTCCTCCCTCGGTTTCTTTATTAAACTGGATGCAATCTTTACATGCCCAGGGTCCTCTCCTTTCTTCTTCTTGGGAATCATTTGACTTGCTATTTGTGTCTTGAGTATTTAGTGCTTCTGGGCTCATTAATATCCACTTATCAGTGATTGCATTTCATGTGCATTCTTTTGTGATTGGGTTAGCTCACTCAGGATGATATTTTCCAGGTCTAACCATTTACCTACAAATTGCATGAATTCATTATTTTTAATTGCTGAGTAGTATTCCATTGTATAAATATACCACATTTTCTGTATCCATTCCTCCTTTGAGGGATATTTGGGCTCCTTCCAATTTCTGGCTATTATAAACAAGGCTGCTATAAACATAGTGGAGCATGTGTCTTTATTGCATGTAGGGGAATCCTCTGGGTATATGCCCAGGAGTGGTATGCCAGGGTCCTCTGGAAGTGCCATGCCCAATTTTCTGAGGAACCGCCAAACTGATTTCCAGAGTGGTTTTACCATTTTGCAATCCCACCAACAGTGGAGGAGTGTTCCTCTTTCTCCACATCCTCGCCAGCACTTGTTGTCTCTTGAGTTTTTAATCTTAGCCATTCTGACTGGTGTGAGGTGGAATCTCAGGGTTGTTTTGATTTGCATTTCCCTGATGACTAATGATGTTGAACATCTCTTAAGGTGTTTCTCGGCCATCCGAATTTCTTCTGGTGAAAATTCTTTGTTTAGCTCTGTGCCCCATTTTTTGATAGGGTTATTTGGTTCTTTGCGGTCTAACTTCTTGAGTTCTTTGTATATATTGGATATTAGCCCTCTGTCGGATGTGGGGTTGGTAAAGATCTTTTCCCACTTTGTTGGTTGCCGTTTTGTCCTTCGGACAGTGTCCTTTGCTTTGCAGAAACTTTGTAATTTTATGAGGTCCCATTTGTCGATTCTTGATCTTAGTGCATACGCTATTGGTGTTCTGTTCAGGAACTTTTCCCCTGTGCCCAAGTCCTCCAGGGTCTTCCCAAGTTTCTTTTCTAATAGTTTCAGTGTGTCTGGTTTTATGTGGAGGTCCTTGATCCACTTGGAGTTGATCTTAGAGCAAAGAGATAAGAGTGGGTCAATTCGCATTCTTCTGCATGTTGACCTCCAGTTGAACCAGCACCATTTGTTGAAAAGGCTATCTTTATTCCATCGGATGGTTGTGGCTCCTTTATCAAAGATCAAGTGACCATAAGTCTGTGGGTTAATTTCAGGGTCTTCAATCCTGTTCCATTGATCTGTTTGCCTGTTGCTATACCAATACCATGCAGTTTTTAACACAATTGCTCTGTAGTACTGCTTGAAGTCAGGGATATTGATTCCCCCAGAAGTCCTTTTATTGTTGAGAATAGTTTTAGCTATCCTGGGTTTTTTGTTGCTCCAGATGAATTTGAGAATTGCTCTTTCTAGATCTATGAAGAATTGAGTTGGGATTTTGATGGGGATTGCATTGAATCTGTATATTGCTTTTGGCAAGATGGCCATTTTTACTATATTGATCCTGCCAATCCAGGAGCAAGAAATATTTTTCCATCTTCTGAGGTCTTCTTCGATTTCTTTCTTCAAGGACTTGAAATTCCTGTTGTACAGATCTTTCGCTTGTTTGGTTAGAGTTACGCCAAGATACTTTATGTTGTTTGTGGCTATTGTGAAGGGTGTTATTTCCCTAATTTCTTTCTCAGCCTGCTTGTCCTTTGAGTACAAGAAGGCCACTGACTTGCTTGAGTTAATTTTATAACCAGCCACTTTGCTGAAGTTGTTTATCAGCTGTAGAAGTTCTCTGGTGGAGTTTTTTGGGTCGCTTAGGTAAACTATCATATCGTCTGCAAATAATGATAGTTTCACTTCTTCCTTTCCAATTTGTATCCATTTGACTTCCTTATGTTGTCTAATTGCTCTTGCTAGAACTTCAAGTACTATATTGAAAAGATATGGAGAGAGAGGGCAGCCTTGTCTAGTCCCTGATTTTAGTGGGAATGCTTCAAGTTTCTCTCCATTTATTTTGATGTTGGCTACTGGTTTGCTGTAGATTGCTTTTACTATGTTTAGGTATGGGCCTTGAATTCCTGCTCTTTCCAAGACTTTTAGCATGAAAGGATGCTGAATTTTGTCGAATGCTTTTTCAGCATCTAATGAGATGACCATGTGGTTTTTTTCTTTCAGTTTGTTTATGTAGTGGATTACATTGATGGATTTCCGTATATTGAACCATCCCTGCATCCCTGGGATGAAGCCTACTTGATCATGGTGGATGATCGTTTTGATGTGCTCTTGGATTCGGTTAGCAAGAATTTTATTTAGTATTTTTGCATCTATATTCATCAGAGAAATTGGCCTGAAGTTCTCTTTCTTTGTTGGATCTTTTTGTGGTTTAGGTATTAGCGTAATTGTGGCTTCGAAGAATGAGTTGGGCAGTTTCCCTTCTGTCTCTATTTTGTGGAATAGTTTGGAGAGTATTGGTGTTAAGTCTTCTTTGAAGGTCTGGTAGAATTCTGCACTAAAACCATCTGGTCCCGTACTTTTTTTGGTTGGGAGGCTTTCTATAACCCCTTCTATTTCTTTAGGGGTTATGGGACTATTTAGCTGGTCTACTTGATGCTGATTTAATTTTGGTATTTGATATCTGTCTAGGAAATCGTCCATTTCCTCCAGATTCTCCAGTTGTTTTGAGTATAGACCTTTGTAGTAGGATCTGATGATCTTTTGAATTTCCTCAGTTTCTGTTGTTATGTCTCCCTTTTCATTTCTAATTTTGTTAATTTGTATACTGTCTCTGTGTCCTTTGGTTAGTCTGGCTAAGGGTTTATCTATCTTGTTGATTTTCTCAAAGAACCAGCTCCTGGTCTTGTTGATTCTTTGTATGGTTCTCTTTGTTTCTATTTGATTGATTTCAGCCCTGAGTTTGATGATTTCTTGTCTTCTACTCCTCCTGGGTGAATTAACTTGTTTTTCTTCCAGGGCTTTAAGGTGTGCCATTAAGCTGCTAGTGTATGCTCTCTCCAGTTTCTTTTTGGATGCACTTAGAGCTATGAGTTTTCCTCTTAGCACTGCTTTCATTGTGTCCCATAGATTTGGGTAGGTATATACAAGAAGCCTATAGAACCCCAAACAGACTGGACCAGAACAGAAATACATCCCGTCACATAATAATCAAAACTCCAAATGTAATAAACAAAGAAAGAATACTAAAGGCAGCAAGAGAAAAAGGCCAAGTAACATATAAAGGAAAACCTATCAGAATAACACCAGACTTCTCACCTGAGACCATGAAAGCTAGAAGATCCTGGGCAGATATCATGCAAACTCTAAGAGAACACAAACTTCAGCCAAAACTACTTTACCCAGCAAAACTCTCAATTGCCATTGATGGAGACATCAAGGTATTCCATGACAAAACCAAATTTGCAAGATATCTCTCCACAAATCCAGCTCTACAAAGGATAATAGGGGGAAAAAACCAAGACAAGGACGGAAACTACACCCGGGAAGAAGCAAGATAGAAACCTCCTCTCATCAAACCCAAAAGAAGATAACCTCTCGAATATAAAAAATAAATAAGATAAATAAATATAATTTCAAAAATGTCTGGAGGTAATGATTACTATTCCTTAATATCTCTTAACGTCAATGGACTCAATTACCCAATAAAAAGACACAGACTAACAGACTGGATACGGAAACAGGACCCTACATTTTGCTGCATACAGGAAACACATCTCAGTGTTAAAGACAAACACTACCTTAGAGTAAAAGGCTGGAGGACAATTTTACAAGCAAATGGTCTCAGGAAACAAGCTGGAGTAGCCATTCTAATATCAGATAAAATTGACTTTCAACCTAAAATCATCCAAAGAGACTCAGAAGGTCACTTCTTGCTGGCCAAAGGGAAAATCCACCAGGAAGAGTTCTCAATACTGAACATCTATGCTCCAAATGCAAGGGCACCCTCCTTCGTAAAAGAAACCTTACTAAAGCTTAAAGCACACATTACACCTAACACAATAATTGTGGGTGACTTCAACACCCCACTCTCCACAATGGACCGATCAGGAAAGCAGAAACTAAACAGGGACACAGTGAAACTAATTGAAACTCTGGACCAATTGGATTTAACAGATATATATAGAACATTTCATCCTAAAGCTAAAGAATATACCTTTTTCTCAGCACCGCATGGTACCTTCTCCAAAATAGACCATATAATCGGTCACAAGACAGATGTCAACAAATACAAGAAGATCGAGCTAATCCCATGCCTCTTATCAGATCACCATGGAGTAAGAGTGGTCTTCAATAGCAACAAAAACAACAGAAAGCCCACATACACATGGAAACTGAACAATACTCTACTCAATGACACCTTGGTCAAGGAAGAAATAAAAAAAGAAATCAAAGACTTTTTAGAATTCAATGAAAATGAAGGCACAAAACAAATCTTTAGCAAAATCACAAAACTTCTCCAACCTAAGGAGTTAAAATACAAGATGCACATAGAACACCAACTAGACGAAATAAGAAAGAAATTTCTTAAAGTCTCAAGTTATTCTGTAGGCATAATTTTTTAGCAACCTACTTTTAATAAGAATTCATGCTGTGCTTTAGATCATCATCCAGCAGAGGTGGTAGAAAAGTTATTAGGATAGAGGGGAAATTGACTTATTCAGCAGTTCTTTGGGGGTGATCTTGATCTTCTTTGTCAGTATTTCTGTCCTATAGCAAACATCAAATATGATTCAGCAGCTGCAGACCAGTCTACTGAAGGCTACTCTAGGCAGGTAGACACCAGACACAAACCATCAACAGTCCAGTCTTTTCATCAAGCAGACACCAGGCAACTGTAGTGCAATCCTCAAGAAAATGTCAGGTTGTGAACTGGCCTAAGATAAGGCCTCTGAAGTGGAAAGCTTATGCAGGAACCTCACAAACTTTGGTGAGTTTCTTTCAATGGTAGCATTACCACAAGTTAAAGCTTAATAATGCAATGTAAGGCGAACTAATACATGCATGCGTTTAGTGAAGAATATCGAGGTGGACTAAACCAAATCAATGCTCAGTGCTTACCTCCCACTGCCTTTGGGTTGCTTTTCTACTCCTTTTCTTTCTTTCTTTTTTTTTTTTTGGTTTTTCAAGACAGGGTTTCTCTGTGTAGTCCTGGCTGTCCTGGAACTCACTCTGTAGACCAGGCTGGCCTCGAACTCAGAAATCCGCCTGCCTCTGCCTCCCAAGTGCTGGGATTAAAGGCATGTGCCACCACCGCCCGACTGCTTTTCTACTCCTTTATCACAGGTCCTTCCATGTGTCTGATATATCAAAAATCATTTCACTTGTGTCTACTTTAGGAAAACATTCTATCATATGTATGCTTTAGCAAGACATCCTTTCAAATGTATTCCCCTACAAAACATCATTTGACTTAACTAACTTTCCAGAGAACTAGAAGTTTCCACTTCATTATTCTATAATTTCAAAAATAAATAATTACAATAATGATGAAATCCAACCAAGTAATCAAGAAAATCAACAATGCCAGGATTTAGTTGATCTTTCATGAAGGATGTTTAAACAGGAAAATTTTCTAAATTTTTATCTATCTTATTTTCCTGTGAAAATAGCATAAAGTCATATTTAGAGGTATAAAAGTCTTCATTTCTAGTCATATCTACTTTGTTTACAGTTGTATCAATAATAATAGTCAAATTCTGGACAAATAATAATGTCTTAAATATCCATAAATATTTTATTCACTTATGTATGTCTGATGCCTAATGGCCAGATAATGCAGAATATCTGGTAATGGGCAGTGATATAGGTTTTGAGAATGTTTTAATACTTAGCAAAATTCAGATAATCTTGATGGGGCTGAAGATAAGGCAGAACGATGATGTGAAAGACCTTACACAGAGTTCCCAGTTTAACATAGGGACCAATATATTGACAAATAATGAGGCTGGAAATCTCCTAGCCACATGTAACAGGTAGAGCATGCACCAGGAAGTTCCTCCCAGGAACGACCCAGACAGCCTGTGTACTATGCAAATGACTCCACAAACCCAGATCTATCTAAATTTTGCCATTGTTTTATCTTGCTCTTTCTATTACTATTTATATTGTTTTTGCTTTTTTCTTTATATTTTTACACTCTAGATCTTATTCCCCCCATCCACCCTCCGACTGTTCCACATATCATACCTTCTCCCCACCTCCCTGTCTCCATGAGAATGTGCCCACCACCCACCACACCTGACATCTAAATCCCTGGGGCATCCAATCTCTTGATGGTTAGGTGCATCATCTCTGATTGAACACAGACCTTGCAGTCCTCTGCTTTATATGTGTTGGAGGCCTCATATCAACAGGAGTATGCTTCCTGTTTAGTGGGCCAGTGTTTGATAGATCTCAGGAATCCAGATTAATTGAGTCTGCTGGCCACCTTACAGGGTCACCCTCCTCCTCAGCTTCTTTGATCTTTCCCCTAATTCAACCACAGGTGTCAGCAGCTTTTGTCTATTGGTTGGGTGCAAACATCTGCATCTGACTTTTTAAGGTGCTTGTTGGGTCTTCCAGAGTACTGTCATGCTAGGTCTTTTTCTGTGAGTGCTTTATAGCCTCAGTAATAATGTCAAGCCTTGGGACCTCCCCTTGAGCTGGATCCCACATTGGGCCTATTGCTGGAACTTCTTTTCTGTCTGGCATTTCATCTAATGTTCCTCACTTTGAATCCTAAGAGTCTCTTATCTCCCAGCACTCTTGTTCATTCTGGAGGGTACTCTCAACCTCCTACCTCCTGTAGTTGCCTGTTTTCATTCTTTCTGCTCGCCCTCAAGGTTTCAATCCTATTGCCTCACCCAATACAAGATCAGGTTCCCCTTTCCTCCCAACCCCATGTCCACTATCCCTCCAAGATCTCTCCCTCCCTTCCCAATTGTGTTTGCTTTCTTCTCCCTCCCAAGTGTGACTTAGGCATCCTCACTCAGGCCCTTCAGCTTGTTGAACTTTTTGAGTTCTGTGGACTGTACCTTGAGTATTCTGTACTTTTCTTGGCTAATATTCACTTATTAGTGAGTACATACCATGTATGCCCTTTCAGTCTGAGTTATCTCACTCAGGATGATATTTTCTAGTTCCATCTATTTGCCTACAACTCAGTATGTCCTTCTTCTTAATAGCTGAGTAGTAGAACATTGTGTAAATGAACCACATTTTCTGTATCCATTCTTCTGTCATGGGACATCTGGGTTGTTTTTAGCTTCTGGCTATCACAAATACAGTCACTATGAACATAGTGGAACATGAACTCCTGTGGCATGGTGGGGCGTCCTTTCATTATATTCCCAAGAGTGGTACTGCTGGTTCTTGAGGTTGATCTATTTCCAATTTTCTGAAGAACCTCCACACTGAGTTCTCTAATTTTTCTCATTACTACCTAGGTATCTCTGTCCAATCCTTTGTTCTATGACAAAAAGAAAGGAAAAAGAAAAAAATACAAAAATGAAATCACAGCAGGTACCTACCAAAACCAAATACTTGTTGGTATCATTTGTAGATCCATCTAGGTAGACATAACATTTACTTTTCATACACTTTTAAAGTTTTTT
Source organism: Apodemus agrarius (assembly GCA_964023405.1). Classification (NCBI taxonomy): domain Eukaryota; kingdom Metazoa; phylum Chordata; class Mammalia; order Rodentia; family Muridae; genus Apodemus; species Apodemus agrarius. Next base: position 96,660,504 of record OZ030012.1, on the reverse strand, counting down.
TATATTTTATTTTTCCTTCATTTATTTCATCCCAAATGCAATTTCTCCATTCCATTCCTCCTTGACAACTTACCTCCCCTTTCCTGAAAAGGGCAGGCCTTCCAGGCATATCAACCAAACATAGCATATCAAGTTTCAACAAGACTAGGAACCTCTCCTTATATTAAGGGTAGATGAGGAAGCCCAGTAGGAGGAAAATGTTGTCAAAAGCATGCAAAAGTGTCCAAACAGCTCCCCCTCCCATTATTAGGAGTCCCATAAGAAAATCAAGCTACACATTTATAACACATATGCAGAGGGTCTAAATACAGACACATGCAAGCTTCTTGATTATAGATTCAATCTATGTGAGTCTCTATGCAACTCTTAAAGTATCCTACACATTTTAGAGACACCTGTAAAAGTTCTTTCCAGATTGTGGGCACAAGTTAATCACTTGGAAAAATTGTGGTGCTATTGACTTGAGAATTCTTTGGACAGGGCTGTCTGTTAATGTTAATTTCTAGTCAATCTGTGGCAGTAACTAGAAAATACCTACAAAAAGAAACCATGGTACCGGAGACACTTCAAGTAACCTCTACAAAAATTGGTTCTTATTGAGAGGTCTTTAGTTCACATCCATCTTAATCTCTCTGAGTTCCGTGTCTGAATTGCATGGTATTTCTTTAACAGGGATTCACCTTCAACTTTTTGTAGATCACTAAGTGGCCTATATTGTTTTGGTCCTCTATTTGAGTTCTCTATCCACCAGATCAAAAAGGGGTATTTCATGTCAGATATGCTTGTCATTGTTGTTAGATAGTTTGGGGGCAGAATTTTCTCCCTAATGGACATAATGTCATTTTCTCTGCTTCTCTGTCTCTTGGTCTCTGCATCTGTGATTCTCTCCTCTCTCTCCTCTCTCTCTCTCCCTCTCCCCCCTTTCTCTACACACACACACACACACACACACACACACACACAGAGAGAGAGAAAGAGAGAGAGAGAGAGAGAGAGAGAGAGAGAGAGAGAGCCTTATTTCTTTTCTTTTTCAGGTATTTATATAAGAAGTTAACAAAGTGGTGCCTTCAGTTTGTAGTGGTGATGGTCCGACCAGATTCAATGCTTACCTAATACATTTGAGAACTTTTCTTTGGATAATTTTTTTAAAGATTCAAATATATGTGAGACAGAGAAATTAAGCATTAGTTATTAAGCCAAGACAGTCTATGATAGGTCATTGATTACTAAGGCATACCATACTCTTGGTAATTCATAGAACATAATTTAATGTATGGATGATGAAGTTAGAGAATATTGGAAACATTAAATTCAATGAAAAATTACATTTCCATATGATTGATAAGCAATTTTTCAATAGTATGTGTTTGCCTGTAGGATCTGTGTTATGATATCTAGAACTGAATACTATTATTAAGAGTGTGTTTGCTTCTTTTTGACTAATTTATAGTATATTGGATGATTGGCAATATCAGTAACAGTAACATCAAATATAAGAAAGAAAGCTTTAAAATTAATCTTTCAGTTGGTATGTATCCATTGCTAAAGAAACAGACATAGTTTGGACAAAAGACTTAAAGAAATCTAGCTGGAACTGACTAGAAAACCTCCTCCTTTATGACTAGCACTCATAGTAAAAGAGGTACTTTGCAAGTTGCCAAGGAAAAAGAAACAATCAATAGTCCTACTCAGCTGTAAATCTTAGAAACTACAATTATCAGTTAGGCAAGATATGTATGTGTGTATGTGATGATGATGATAAAAATAATAACGAAAATGAGAAAAAATAGCCCTCCAAAGAAATCCCATGAAGATTGTATTGGGTGATACATTTTTTGTTATTGTGTTTTAGGTTGTGTGACAAGATAATATAAGTGAAAGTTTTTGTATTAGTGATAGCCAAGTAAGTGTAATAGGCTGCATGTGAGAAAGGATTTAGGGGTGTTAGAAATTCACTCTACATGGGTGCTATGTAATCCAAAGCTAATATTTCATTTCCTTGTCGTCTATACTTTGCCACCTATTTTCAAATCTCCCGTTAATTATGTCCTTAATAGTCTATCACAAATATTTGTATTTTCCATAAATTTGCCATTTCTTTCTTTCTTATCTTTATTGGGCATTGCATGTACTTATGACCACAAGACCTCCATGTGTTGGAATGTTCTATAATACTGAGATTTATCATCTCATTTTTTCCAAATTAATTCTGGTTAATTTGGCTTTTTTATTTATATAGTTTCTTTTTATTTCTCATGTAATTATAATTAGTTTCTGTTGTCAATATCCACATAATAATAGTTTTCATTTTGGGTTTAATATAATTTGCTTTTTCAACATCTAGTTCTCTACTTCCCAAACCTCCTCCACCCTTTATGTTGTGGGTAAGATCCCATTCACAAAATATGGTGGAGCTGACAGTGATCTGTGTCTTATATTAATTCATTAAATTAAAACAATTTCCAAAAACATGTTCTCATGCCAACTTAATGAAGAAAGTTTCTTATTGATACATTGTTCCTAGGTAATTTTTGGTTGTCTTCCTACTCTACTGGACCCCTGTGAAAGTGAGCTTAATTATCAACTTGACCTAACCAAAAATTAAGCATAGCAGAAGAAAGAAAGTATGTAAGCATGCATAAATCTATTTCTCTATGCTCTTAACTGTGGATGTGAAGTGACTAACTCTTTGAAGTTTATGGTTTGACTTTTGTTCAATGATAGAATATAACCTGGAATTATAAGCTGTAATAAACTTTATCCCCTTAAGTTGCTTTCTGTTTTGGTATTTCATCACAATTGAAATAAAACGAGAACACCCTACTATTTTCTCTGCTTTATTACCTGTTCTTTGTAATTTTTTGGGGGGCCTTCCTGCTAAAGATCTTGTTTTCTCATTTTATAGTCATCCTTTTTCTGGTTACATTAAATAAACCCATTTATTGTGTGTGTGTGTGTGTGTGTGTGTGTGTGTGCGCACATGCATTTGCCCATGCACATCTGTGTGTGTTTATAAATACCTAGAATCTTGAGCCTTCTGATTTCTCTCTCCAGCTGGATACCATCCTCTGCCATGGGACTCTATACACAGCTAGCCTCACAGGAGTGTGGACTGGCCCAGGAGCTCAGTTAGGACAAGCTCTGCTGTTCAGAGGAACCCTCCCAGAACCCTCAGGTGGGAGCCTCCATACCCAGGTGGCTCAGGGAGTGAGCTAACATCCCAGGAGTGCTGACAGGCCTGGGAATGAAGGTAGAACCAACCATGCTGCTCAGAGGAAACTGCCCAAAACCCTCAGGACACAAGAACCCAGGGGCAGCCTGGGACAGGAATCTTCTGATTACTGTCTGTGCCCAGAATTGATTCTGGGCCACAGAGCTACATATACAAATATAGTCACAAGACAGCTGATCTCCCAGGAGTGCCTACATACCTGCATGCACAGGTAAGACCACTGCTTCTCCTTAAAATCATGGCCCAAGAGGGACCTGCTCAGAGCCATTAGGACACAGGAACCAAGGATCAGCTGGGGACAGGATCCTTCTGATTTCTCTCTCTACACCTGAGCTGTCCCTGTACCACAGCTCTCTATACCTAAATTCCTCCCAGAGAGAATTGGTCTCCCAGGCATACTGATATATAGGCTTGCAGGATGGATATGACATAGTCAGAGATAGCAAGACCAGCTAATACCATGGATAACCAAATGGTGAAAAGGAAACTCAAGAACATTACCAACAGAAATCAAGGTGACATGGCATCATCCAAACCCAGTTCTCCCACACAGCAAGCCCTGGTTACCCCAACACAGCCACAGTGGAAAAGCAAGATTTGGATTTAAAATTACATCTAATGCTGTTGAGAACTTCAAGAAGGACATAAATAACTCATGTAAAGAAATAAAGGAGAACACAGATAAACAGGTTGAAGTCCTTAAAAAGGAAACACAAAAAACCCTTAAAGAATTACAAAAAAACACAAACAAACAAGTGAAGGAACTGAATGAAACCATCCAGGATCTAAAACTTGAAGTAGAAGCAATAAAGAAATCAAAAATGGAGTCAACTCTGGAGACAGAAAACCTAGGAAAGAAATCAAGAGTTATAGATGCAAGCCTCAACAACAGAACACAAGAGATAGAAGAGAGAATCTGAGGTGCAGAAGAAACCATAGACAACATTGACACCAAAGTCAAAGAAAATACAAAAGGCAAAAAGCTTCTAACCCAAAATATCCAGAAACTCCAGGACACAATGCAAAGACCTAACCTAAGGATTACAGGTGTAGAAGAGAGTGAAGATTTCCAACTTAAAAGGCCAGTAAATGTCTTCAACAAAATTATAGAAGAAAACTTCCCTAACCTAAAGAAAGAGACGCCCATGAACATACATGAAGCCTACAGAACTCCAAATAGACTGGACCAGAACAGTAAATCCTCATGTCGCATAATACACATAATAATCAAAACACCAAATGCACAGAAAAGAAAGAATATTAAAAGCAGTAAGGGAAAAAGGTCCAGTAACATATAAAGGTAGACCTATCAGAATTATACCAGACTTCTGACCAGAGACCATGAAAGCTAGAAAATCCTGAGCAGATCTCAAACAGACCCTAAGAGAACACAAAAGCCAGCCCAGACTCCTATACCCAGCAAAACTCTCAATCACAAATATATACAAAGAACTGAAGAAGTTAGACTTCAGAGAACCAAATAACTCTATTAAAAATAGGGTACAGAACTAAACAAAGAATTCTCAACTGAGGAATACTGAATAGCTGAGAAGCAGCTACAAAACTGTTCAACATCCTTATTCATCAGGGAAGTGCAAATCAAAACAACCCCGAGAATTCACCTTACACTAGTCAGAATGGCTAAGTTCAAAAACTTAGATGACAGCAGGTAATGGTGAGGATGTGGAGAAATCCGACTGCTGGTGGGATTGCAAGCTGGCACAACCACTCTGGAAATTAGTTTGGCAGTTCCTTAGAAAATTGGACATAGTACTACCTGAGGACCCAGCTATACCACTTCTGGGCATGAATATATCTGGAACATTCTCCAATATGTAATAAGGACACATGCTCCATTATGTTTATAGCAGCCTTATTTATAATAGCCAGAAGATTGAAAGAACCCAGATGTCACTCAACAAAGTAATGGATTTAGAAAATGTGGTACATTTACACAATGGAATACTACTCAGCTATTAAAAACAATGAATTCCTGAAAACCTTAGGCAAATGAATGGAACTAGAGAATATCATCCTGAGTGAGGTAACCCAATTACAAAGAACACACATGGAATTGACTCAATAATAAGTGAATATTACCTGAGCTTGGAATACCCGAGGTACAAGATATAGATAAAACAAAGCTCAAGCAGAAGGAAGACCAAAGTATAAATACTTTAGTCTTTCTTAGAAGGGGGAACAGAATACCCATGGGAGGAGATACAGAGACAAAGTGTGGAGTAGAGACTGAAGACCATCCAGAGATTGCCCCACTTGGGGATCCATCCCATATAGTCATCAATCCTAGACACTATTGTGGATGCCAATTTTTGCTTGCTGACAGGAGCCTGATATAGCTGTCTCCTGAGAGGCTCTGCCAGTACCTGACAAATACAGAGATGGGTGCTCTCAGCCAACCATTGGACTGAGAAGAGCGCCCCCAATGGAGGAGCTAGAGAAAGGACCCAAGGAGCTGAAGGTGCTTGCAGTCCCATAGGAGGAATAACAATATGAACCAACCAGTACCCCCAGAGCTCCCAGGGACTAAACCACAACCAAAGAGTATGTATGGAGGGACCCATGGCTCCAGCTGCAAATGTAACAAAGGATGGCCTTGTTGGACATCAAAGGGAGGAGAAGTTCTTGGTCCTGAGAAGGCTCAATACCCGATACCCCAGTATATAGGAATACCAGTAGAGGGAAGCATGAGAGAGTAGGTTGATGAGTGGGGAGAGGGAGGATTGGATAGGGTGATTAGGAGAGGACACCAGGAAAAGAGATAACATTTAAAATGTAAATAAAGAAAATATCTAATAAAATTGTTTAAAAAAATAACCTAGAATCTTGCTATGATGGAAAGCATGAGGTATTTGACTTTCTGAGTCCATATTACTTTGTTTACCTTAGAAATTTCAAGTTCCATAGATTTTTCTTCTAATATCTTATCACTTTTCTCTGTGATTGAATTATTCCATCATGTGCTTGTAGTAGTGTATCTTTATACATTCATCTGGATTAGTTCCATTTCCAGTTTTCTTTTCTTTCTTATTTTTCTTTTTGGTTTTCTCTGTGTAGCCCTGGTTGTCCTGGAACTCACTCTGTAGACCAGGCTGGCCTTGATCTCAGAAATCTGCCTGTTTCTGTCTCCCAAGTGCTTTGATTACAGGCGTGCACCACCACCTCATGGCCCATTTCCAGTTTTCTCAATAGTTCAAAAATAAACCTGGATGTACAAATATATCTTCTGTAGGACTTAGCATAAAAAGGTCTTTTAAATGAATAGACAGGCATGGAAAAATGGAACCATACATAGTCAAAACAGTCTTACATAGAAAGAACATAGTGATGGGAAAATAATGCTACTGGCAGAAAATAAACATAGGTAAATGGAATAAAATACAGTGACTAGAAAAGAACTCCCACATATATAAATACCTGAAATTTCCCCCTTTTCTGACATTTTTAATATTAAGATGAGAACAATAGTCTACCCCCTATAATAAGCATATGTGGGACAAACCATATAATAAAAGAAGTTTATTATCATTATTTATAGTTGCATGGATGAAGATTTACTCACAGGAGGACAGATAATACAAAGCCAGCTGAATTACTGAAATGAAATGCCCACTACAATCTGGTGCACATGATTAGTAGGTGCATCCCTGGAGCTCTCTGCATATGATGATGTTCACCTCAGAACTTCAAGAATCTTAATTAGCCTTCTTGTAGGACTTCTTTTTTCTTTAAATGCTTCACTTGAAAACATCATGAATCTTAACATGCTTCTTTCCATTATGAAATATTTCAATTCAGAATAAATGACAACATAATGCGGTACAACCTTCTCTAGCTTATACATTTTTTGATCCTCTCTGTGGTGTTGTCCTGTGAGCTTAGCTGTTGATGATATACATGCCTGTCTTGTATCAACTTTTGGCTAACAATCCATACTAATCATTTCTTCTTATGAAGTTCAGAGGACATTATGCATCTGTTTAGTATAGCACATTTTTAAGGCGTAGTTCATTTCATGCCCAATGGTGGCTGACAATAGTGATCTATGTGGATAACCACATTTAGAGGGCAATTTGATAATTACATGCCATACTTAATAAATAAATAGTAGTTACTTCTTCACTTGAGTCTATTACATCTGCACCATGGGTTCATGTGTTGGTTCACAATATCAGAAATTCTTGCTACAGAATGTTCCTTAAAGTCAATCAGAAAATGTTGGTTACACCAAAACATCTGTACCACTCTTGGGGCCAGAATCACATAGTTCTTGTTAGTTAGGTAATATAGGAAGCAGAATTTATAGTTGTGTGGAACAGTTGCTGACCAATCCCCAGCTACTTACACAGTAACTCAGAACACTATGAAAGATAGTGAGAAAGGAGAAAGCTTTTGGTTAAGTCTTAGCCTGGATTTCTCTGTCTTGTAACTAATTCATGTAACTTCCTTAATAACAGGGACTTATCATCTAATTGTGGAATGAAATGAACAGCAGGGAAATTGGCCTTATTATTTAGAAGTCTTTTCTGGAAAACATTTATTAGGAAAAAAATCTTGACAGTGAGCTTATTATCTAACAACCTTTGCCTCCTGAGGCTATTCTTTCCAATTTATTACAAATCTACAAAACACTCAATGATAGGAATTATATAACAGTTCCTAATTTTACAGTGTGGGCAAGGTCTTAGAAGGTACTTCCTCATCCAATCCACAAAATTATGGTTGTCTTTTGCAGCTAAGTGGATACTGAAAAGACACATTGGCAATAGACAATACAGAATAAAAAGTTTTCACTGTCTGTTAATTACTTTATTAAAAGAGCAATATTAGATACATATACATATATATCTACTTTCTAGTCCTAGACATCTATAATCCATAGACATTTTCCTTAAGCCATCAGTAATTTTTAACCTGGTAGTCTACCTTGGAGATCCATGTACCTCCAACCTCTGAAGGTCTCAGCAGGACTGTTGTGTTCCTTGGTCTTCTTTAGGACCAAGGTTTTCACTCTAATGTGGTTGCTAGCTTGCCCCTAGAGACAGTTTCTTATTTCTGATAGCCCAAAGACTCTGACTTCCTTGCACCATCTTCTAAGTACTTCATCACATCAAAAACTCCAACACATTTTTTTATATCTTTTAGATATACCGGAGTCTCCATTATCCCATAAATATCATAATGTACCACAGGGTTCATCAAACCCAAGAAACCTCCAAACTGTTCCCAAGATATATGCTGAATCAACCTTTTCTTAACTGTGAACCCAATCTATCTGATTTGGTAAACTGTGACACAAGGACTGATTTTTTCTAATGCTTGCCATCCTGAGAATATTCTATTGCAGACACTGATAATGATGAGGACCTCAGTTGCTAATACCAAATACACACTTAATGGGTCCTATGATCCAGTCCAGCAGGGACAAGATTTCCTCATTTTACTTCAGGTTCCGCATATTTTATGTCAAGGAAGAGTAAATAGTTACATGACAGATTCTTTACATGTATGATATTCATATTGATCCTATATGATCACATAGTCTAGAGTCACATGGAACAGGCATGGGATGATGATCTTTCTTCTTCTTTTCTCCTCCTTCTCCTTCTCCTTCTCCTTCTCCTTCTCCTTCTCCTTCTCCTTCTCCTTCTCCTTCTCCTTCTCCTTCCCCTTCCCCTTCTCCTTCTCCTTCCCCTTCCCCTTCTCCTTCCCCTACCCCTTCCCCTTCCCCTTCCCCTCCCCTTCCCCTTCCCTTTCCCCTTCCCCTTCTCTTCCTTCTCCTTCTCTTTCTCCTTCTCCTTCTCCTCCTCCTCCTTCTCCTCTTCCTCCTTTTTCTTCTTCTTCTCCTCTTCCACCCTCTTCCTTCTTCATTTTACATTTTTATTTTACTATTATTATATTTCTTTTTACAATTCAGCCATTGCTCGATCCCTTCCAGTCCTCTCTCCCATAATTACTCATCCCATTCCTCTTCCCCCTGTCTCAAAGGGAGGATGATGTTACTTCTCTTCACCTGCCCCCATGGGGGTGGGGTGGGTTAAAATTTCTGGACCATTAGGCGCATCTTCTCCCACTAAGGCCAGAACAAATAGTTCTCTGCTATACATGTGCAGGGAATGCTTTTTAAAATATTGTTCTCAATTCAAACAGTTAAAAATCACAATAATTTTAAACTCTCATGGCTTCTAGCATAGTGTCCTTTAGAAGTTTTCTATGCTGAATTATGACATTTTCCTTTCTTTGTTTCTAAGGTTGGGGTGAGAGTCATCCTCTATCCCCTTTGCTTGCTCTCTTCTTTATCATTGTCTCACTTTGTGAACTCCTATGTTTTGGATCCCAGGAAGAGAGCTTCAGGATATATTGGACTTCACTGGCTTTCCCCTTCACCCTACCAACTCTGAGAAGTTGCAACTCAGCTCACCATCTCAGATTTACTTTTCTCCATTTTCTGTTCCACATCAGAGACTAATGCGGAAGATAGAAACCACATGTCTTTTTCAACTTGCTATCATTTCGATAGTTTTAAAGGTGTTTCTGGAAAGGCAACTGATACTCAAAGGCATGTATAATTGTATAAAACAAAGGTCATGAAGTTGCGCTCACTGCCTATTTAGATATTTTCCCATATAAACTACTTTTTGTTACTGCAATACACTCTTTAATTCACCAGCTATTTCAGGGGTGCATCCTTCCACAAGGTAGACTTCAATTTTTTATTGGATATATTCTTTATTTACATTTCATTTCCCTTTTCCTGGTTCCCCACCCCCCAAAGGTCCCACATGCCCTTTTCCCTCCCCCTGTTCCCTCATCCACCCCTTCCCACTTCCCTGTTCTGGAATTCCCCTACACTGATGCACTGAGCCTTTCCAGAATCGGGGTCCACTCCTTTCTTCTTCTTGGACATCTTTTGGTATGTGGATTGTGTGTTTGGTGTTCCAAGATTCTAGGCTAATATCCACTTATCGGTGAGTGCTGAAGACACATCATATCATTCTTAGTAGAGGAAGGTGTCCTTCTTGGGATTTTATCAAATGATCCTTTATTAAGCAACACCTTGCCTTCAGTTGATTATCTTCCTATCCCTCACATAAATCCTGCTACCACCACTGTAGGAATGATGCACACTATTCCAAAGTGCATTGGGAAAGGCAAACATACTGGAAAATGCCCCATGAATGTGCCACACTCAAATGAATTAACAGGTACTTGTGTAAGCACTTATTGCAGGGACCATGGAACCACTCCTCCCAAACTCATCTTTGATTTATTGATCCATATGAGTGCCAGATATGTCATGTGACAGTATTACTGGGAAAATTTGGACAAATGCCTTCCATACCAGAAAATGTATATAGGTCATACCTGAGAAATGATTCCACCCAAGGTATATGTGATCAAGAAGAAAAATGAGTTTATTGGAGTTACAGGGATATGTTTCATACAAGTTTCTATCAACAGGATAGATCAATCAAAGGCAGCTGCATTATTGAGATGCCACCCCTCCTGCCATTCCAAGCTTGTGTGTATATATATATATATATATATATATATATACACATAAAAGATGCATTACTAAATCTCTCTATACAGTATGAATGTAGTTCAAGAGATATGAGAATGTCTCCAATACAGTCCTGATTGCTTATAAAAATTTGAGGGAAGGGCACTTGATAATTTTGTAAATTTCATGGTCTTCATGATACTTGTGAAATGTTTATTTTCTTAATCTTAATGAAACTCTCTTTAGAAGTTTCTTTGAGCCCTTACAAGTTTCCATCCAAGATGCAATGTTACATTTCAGAGGAAATTGCTATCTAACATTGACAAAGATGTCAACAAACTGAATGAAAGACAATCCCTTTAAAAATGGTATAGGAAAATGTAGCATTGAAAGATATAGATAAGAACATTCTAGAGCTGGGCGTGGTGGCACATGCCTGTAATCCCAGCACTTGGGAGGTAGAGGCAGGCAGATTTCTGAGTTTGAGGCCAACCTGGTCTATAGAGTGAATTCCAGGACAGCCAGGGCTATACAGTGAAACCCTGTCTCGAAAAAAAAACAAACAAACAAAAAAAGATAAGAACATTCTGAAATGAATGCCAGTATCATAAGAAACAGCAGCACCAAGAATTGACAAATGGGATTACATAAAGGTGAAAAGTTTCTGAGCAAAAGGAATCTAACATAGGAAAGAGATGTCTGTAGAATGAAAGGCAATATATCACATTTCCTTCTTTTCATTATGATGACCTTCAAATTTAATGTTGTAGAGCACTGTTACCATTAAACAGAAAGCTGGGCCTCTTTGAACATATAAATTATACCTTTTGGAAATTTATATTATAAAATGTTGAAGAATCTCTGCTTATATTGCCTTCAAAGCAGCATAATTTGTCTAATCCTAAATATTTGTCCACCATTATAATTATATAATTCTCTTCCTTCCACCATCTGTTTTGCTTTTGTTTTCCTTTGCTGTGTTTATTTTCTTCCAAAGCTAAGAATTTACTGGTAGAAGTTTTTCAGATGTTGTCATTCTCAAGCTCCTAATTCTTAAAAGTAACAACAACAACAACAACAACAAATAAAAAGCAAAAAACCCAAAACAAAGCAACAACAAAAATAACAACATAATACTTAGAAGATATTTATTCTTTGTTCTTTTTATTTTATAAACCTATATTTTTATCTTCTGTGCCAATAATACTATGCCATTGAGTTCTATCTAATGCTTATTTACTTTGTAAATTGACTTTAATTTTATTCAGCTTCATTTTTGCATTTTCTTAACTAGCAATATTTGACCTTGATTGTTTTAGTTCCCTCCTTTTCTAAGCAATATTTCTAAGAATCAATTTGTTTTAAGTTATTAAATCCAAATATCCACACCCATCCTACTACTCTCCCCCACTGAAATGTTTTCAACTTCTTTTCCATCACGATTTTTAACTTCTGTATTCTTTTTATAATGAAGTAGATTTAAATTTATGTTTTCTTCTAGATTTCTTTTCAGTGCACTAAAAGAATATCAAGGAAGAACTTTACCATCCCTAAAATCACCTGTATTTATTCATAATTTTATTTTATTTTAGTTTTTCTTCTTGATTTCTGCCTTCCCATTACCTTTCCACCTATAGATAGTTAAGTATCATAGTTCTAACACTGTGCAGCAACTGAAAATCTGAAATTCAGCAGTCAGCATCTACCCAGAGTCCTGCAGTAAGTGTAGATGCTCAATCAAAACAATTTAATTAAAAGCAGTAATGAGTATGAATTAAACTACTAAAAATCTGTCTTACAGTAGAACAGTTTTGTAACAGATTGCTAGTTTTAGGAAATATGCTAAAGAAAAGATTTGTCTTCATGTAGTCAACATACAAGAAGTGCTACTAAAACTAAGAGAAAAGGCAATGAAACTTTTCAAATATGATGCTGAGCAGACCTGTTTTAAGCTTAGACTTCATTTTGGATTTTTTTCTTCACCATTTATTGAAGAGACTGTCTTTTCAAATATATTTTCAACACTTTTGCCAAAAATTAGGAGGCTGTGATCTATAGAAGCAGCTCTAATGGTAATGTGCTTGCCTAGAAAGCAAAAGGCCTTCAATCTAATACAAGTACTACATACAAATATGACATGGTTAGGGATGTTTTTAATCCCAGGATTAAAGATGTGGAGTCATGGTGACCAGAAGGTCAGTGTCATCTCAGTGACAGAGTCTTAGCAGCTTGCTTAGGCTACAGACAAATAGGAATAAGGTTTATGAAATTGTATAATAAAAATAGTAACATGTTGCTATGTTTCTGTATTATAATATGAGATGATTAGTTATGATATCTCTACCATTTTTCCCCTTGCTTAGAATTCCTTTGGTTATTACAGGACTTTTGTGCCTTGACATGAATTTTCATTATCTGAAGAAAGCCATAGAGATTTTAATAGGAATTGCATAAAATCTGCAAGTTACTTTTCATAACTTAGCTATTTAGACAATAATTCTTTCAATTCATGGAAAAGACAGGTTTTTGCATCTATTGTCTTATTTTAAATGATTTAGAGAGTCCATTAGAGATATATTTCTCTCCTTTGTTTATGTCTGTTTCTAAAAATATAATTAAGAACTGCAAAAATTAAACAGCCTAAATCACACCTTCTACCTAGTATGTTGTTAAATGAATTATCAGTCAATTCTCAAAGGAAGTATATCAAATAACATTTGAAAAGAGTCTGAACATCTTAGTCATCAGCAAAGTAGAAATTGAAGCTGCATTGAGATTCCATTTCTACTCCAATTAGAATGGCTGTCATCAAGATAATGAATAAAACAAAAGCTGGCAGGTATGTAGGTAAAAGGAACTCCCCTTATATATCTCAAGTTGTAATGTAAACTAATGTGGCCACTATGCAAGTCTCTGGGGAAATTCCTTTAAACTCAAAAATAGAAAAAATTATCTGACTCAGATCCATTCATTTTTGTTCTTTGGTGCACCTACATGGAATCAACATTGTCTCTCCAGAAGAATGCTGGCAGGTCACATGGATTGTTGTACAACAGGAACCAGCTTACAAGTCCAACAGCTGAAGACTGTTTTCACCCATATGGGGAGAGAAAGTGTGTGTGTGTGTGTGTGTGTGTGTGTGTGTGTGTGTATTTGTAGAAACTGATTTGTGGAGGAAAAAAGAAGTCTGAAGGAGACAGAGAAAGTGAGGAACACAGAAAGAAATGTTTAACCAATGTAGTGTAGCTGATGCTTTCTCTTTTATGGTGGAGGAAGGGACTCATCTAAATATGAATGAGGATGGAGGAGTAAGGGAGCAAATGTAAGTCACATACAATGAAACATGTCTAGGAATTTCAAAGTTAAACCCAATATATTGTACATTCATTTTGAAATTTATTTATTTAAAGAGAATAATGTTTTTTTCTTAATTTTTTTTTATTTTCTATATTCTATGTTTACATTCCAAAGGTTTTCCCCTTTCCCAATTACCCCCCCACCATATGTCCCATAATTCCTCTCCCCTCCCCCCGCCTGCTACTCCCCACTCATTCCCCCCCATGATTTCTCTGTTCTGGGTCTACAATACTGGATCCAATCTTTACAGGCCCAGGGTCCTCTCCATTCTTCTTCTTGGGGGTCATTTGACTTGCTAATTGTGTCTTGAGTATTTAGGGATTCTGGGCTCATTAATATCCACTTATCAGTGATTGCATTTCATGTGTATTCTTTTGTGATTGAGGTAGCTCACTTAGGATGATATTTTCCAGATCTAACCCTTTACCTGCAAATTGCATAAGTTCATTATTTTTAATTGCTGAGTAGTACTCCATTGTATAAATATACCACATTTTCTGTATCCATTCCTCCTTTGAGGGATATCTGGGCTCCTTCCAATTTCTGGCTATTATAAACAAGGCTGCTATAAACATAGTGGAGCATGTGTCTTTATTGTATGCAGAGGAATCCTCTGGGTATATGCCCAGGAGTGGTATGTCAGGGTCCTCTGGAAGTGACATGCCCAATTTTCTGAGGAACCACCACACTGATCTCCAGAGCAGTTTTACCATTTTGCAATCCCACCAACAGTGGAGGAGTGTTCCTCTTTCTCCACATCCTTGCCAGCACCTGTTGTCTCTTGAGTTTTTAATCTTAGCCATTCTGACTGGTGTGAGGTGGAATCTCAGGGTTGTTTTGATTTACATTTCCCTGATGACTAATGATGTTGAACATCTCTTAAGGTGTTTCTTGGCTATCCATATTTCTTCTGGTGAAAATTCTTTGTTTAGCTCTGTACCCCATTTTTTGATAGGGTTATTTGGTTCTTTGGGGTCTAACTTCTTGAGTTCTTTGTATATATTGGATATTAGCCTTCTGTCGGATGTGGGGTTGGTGAAGATCATTTCCCACTTTGTTGGTTGCCGTTTTGTCCTTCTGACAGTGTCCTTTGCCTTACAGAAACTTTGTAATTTTATGAGGTCCCATTTGTCAATTCTTGATCTTAGAGCATAAGCTATTGGTGTTCTGTTCAGGAACTTTCCCCCTGTGCTCATGTCCTCCAGGGTCTTCCCAAGTTTCTTTACTAATAGTTTCAGTGTGTCTGGTTTTATGTGGAGGTCCTTGATCCACTTGGAGATGATCTTAGTACAAGGAGATAAGAGTGGGTCAATTCGCATTCTTCTGCATGTTGATCTCCAGTTGAACCAGCACCATTTGTTGAAAAGGCAATCTTTTTTCCACTGGATGGTTGTGGCTCCTTTATCAAAGATCAAGTGACCATAAGTCTGTGGGTTCATTTCTGGGTTTTCAATCCTATTCCATTGATCTACCTGCCTGTTGCTGTACCAATACCATGCAGTTTTTAACACAATTGCTCTGTAGTACTGCTTGAGGTCAGGGATACTGATTCCCCCAGAAGTCCTTTAATTGTTGAGAATAGTGTTAGCTATCCTGGGTTTTTTATTGCTCCAGATGAATTTGAGAATTGCTCTTTCTAGATCTATGAAGAATTGATTTGGGATTTTGATGGGGATTGCATTGAATCTGTATATTGCTTTTGGCAAGATGGCCATTTTTACTATATTGATCCTGCCAATCCAGGAGCAAGAAATATTTTTCCATCTTCTGAGGTCTTCTTCGATTTCTTTCTTCAAGGACTTGAAGTTCCTGTCATACAGATCTTTTGCTTGTTTGGTTAGAGTTACGCCCAGGTACTTTATGTTGTTTGTGGCTATTGTGAAGGGTGTTATTTCCCTAACTTCTTTCTCAGCCTGCTTGTCCTTTGAGTACAAGAAGGCTACTGATTTGCTTGAGTTAATTTTATAACCAGCCACTTTGCTGAAGTTGTTTATCAGCTGTAGAAGTTCTCTGGTGGAGTTTTTTGGATCGCTTAAGTAGACTATCATATCGTCTGCAAATAGTGATAGTTTGACTTCTTCCTTTCCAATTTGTATCCTTTTGACTTCCTTATGTTGTCTAATTGCTCTCGCTAGAACTTCAAGTACTATATTGAAAAGATATGGAGAGAGAGGGCAGCCTTGTCTAGTCCCTGATTTTAGTGGGATTGCTTCAAGTTTCTCTCCATTTATTTTGATGTTGGCAACTGGTTTGCTGTAGATTGCTTTTACTATGTTTAGGTATAAGCCATGAATTCCTGCTCTTTCCAAGACTTTTAGCATGAAAGGATGCTGAATTTTGTCGAATGCTTTTTCAGCATCTAATGAGATGACCATGTGGTTTTTTTTTTCTTTTAGTTTGTTTATGTAGTGGATTACATTGATGGATTTCCGTATATTGAACCATCCCTGCATCCCTGGAATGAAGCCTACTTGATCATGGTGAATGATCGTTTTGATATGCTCTTGGATTCGGTTGGCAAGAATTTTATTTAGTATTTTTGCGTCAATATTCATAAGAGAAATTGGCCTGTAGTTCTCTTTCTTTGTTGGATCTTTTTGTGGTTTAGGTATCAACATAATTGTGGTTTTGCAGAACGAGTTGGGCAGTGTCCCTTCTGTCTCTATTTTGTGGAATAGTTTGAAGAGTATTGGTGTTAAGTCTTCTTTGAAGGTCTGGTAGAATTCTGCACTAAAACCATCTGGTCCCGTACTTTTGGTTGGGAGGCTTTCTATAACCTCTTCTATTTCTTTGGGGGTTATGGGACTGTTTAGCTGATCTACTTGATGCTGATTTAATTTTGGTATTTGGTATCTGTCTAGGAAATTGTCCATTTCCTCCAGATTCTCCAGTTGTTTTGAGTATAGGCTTTTGTAGTAGGATCTGATGATCTTTTGAATTTCCTCCATTTCTGTTGTTATATCCCCCTTTTCATTTCTAATTTTGTTAATTTGGATACTGTCTCTGTGCCCTTTGGTTAGTCTAGCTAAGGGTTTATCTATCTTGTTGATTTTCTTGAAGAACCAGCTCTTGGTTTTGTTGATTCTTTGTATGGTTCTCTTTGTTTCTACTTGATTGATTTCAGCCCTTAGTTTGATGATTTCCTCTCTCTTACTCCTCCTGGGTGAGTTAGCTTCTTTTTGTTCCAAGGCCTTCAGGTGTGCTGTTAAGTTGCTAGTGTATGCTCTCTCCAGTTTCTTTTTGGAGGCACTCAGGGCTATGAGTTTTCCTCTTAGCACTGCTTTCATTGTGTCCCAAAGATTTGGGTAGGTCATACCTTCATTTTCATTGAAGTCTAAAAAGTCTTTGATTTCTTTCTTTATTTCTTCCTTGACCAAGGTGTCATTGAGTAGAGTATTGTTCAGTTTCCATGTGTATGTGGGCTTTCTGTTGTTCTTCTTGCTATTGAAGACCACTTTTACTCCATAGTGATCCGATAGGAGACATGGGATTAGTTCGGTCTTCTTGTATTTGTTGAGGTCTGTCTTGTGACCAATTATATGATCAATTTCTGAGAAGGTACCGTGCGGCGCTGAGAAAAAGGTATATTCTTTTGCTTTAGGATGGAATGTTCTATATATATCTGTTAAATCCAATTGGTCCAAAGCTTCAATTAGTTTCACTGTGTCTCGGTTTAGTTTCTGCTTTCCTGATCGGTCCATTGAGGAGAGTGGAGTGTTGAAGTCACCTACAATTATTATGTTAGGTGCGATGTGTGCTTTAAGCTTTAGTAAAGTTTCTTTTACGAATGAGGGTGCCCTTACATTTGGCGCATAGATGTTCAGTATTGAGAATTCTTCTTGGTGGATTTTCCCTTTGACAAGCAGGAAGTGACCTTCTGTGTCTCTTTTGATGACTTTAGGTTGAACATCAATTTTATCTGATATTAGAATGGCTACTCCGGCTTGTTTCCTGGGACCATTTGCTTGTAAAACTGTCTTACAGCCTTTTACTCTAAGGTGGTGTTTGTCTTTGACACTGAGATGTGTTTCCTGTATGCAGCAAAATGTAGGGTCCTGTTTCCATATCCAGTCTGTTAGTCTGTGTCTTTTTATTGGGGAATTGAGTCCATTGATATTAAGAGATATTAAGGAATAGTAATTATTACTTCTTGACATTTTGGGCGTTATTTTTTTGTTTGTTTGTTTGTATTTGAGTGGTTCTCTTCTTTTGGGTTGGATGAGATGGGGTTTCTATCTTGTTTCTTCTGGGGTGTTGTTTCCCCCCTTGTGTTGGTATTTTTCCCCTATTATCCTTTGTAGGGCTGGGTTTGTAGATAAGTATCGTGCAAATTTGGTTTTGTCGTGGAATACCTTGGTTTCCCCATCTATGGTGATTGAGAGTTTTGCTGGGTATAGTAGTTTTGGCTGAAGTTTGTGTTCTCTTAGGGTCTGCATGAGTTCTGCCCAGGATCTTCTAGCTTTCATGGTCTCAGGTGAGAAGTCTGCTGTAATTCTGATAGGTCTTCCTTTATATGTTACTTGTCCTTTTTCTCTTGCTGCCTTTAATATTTTTTCTTTGTTTAGTATATTTGGGGTTTTGATTATTATGTGATGGGAAGTATTTTTGTTCTGGTCCAGTCTATTTGAGGTTCTATAGGCTTCTTGTATATTCATGGGTATCTCTTTCTTTAGGTTGGGGAAGTTTTCTTCCATAATTTTGTAGAAGATATTTGCTGGCCCTTTAATTTGTAGATCTTCATTCTCATCTATCCCTATAATCCTTAGGTTTGGTCTTCTCATTGTGTCCTGGATTTCCTGAATGTTTTGGGTTACCAGCTTTTTGCATTTTGCATTTTCTTTAATTGTTGAATCCATGGTTCCTATGGTATCTTCAGCATCTGAGATTCTGTCTTCTATCTCTTGTATTCTATTGTTGATATTTGCATCTATGACTCCTGATTTCTTCCCCAGGTTTTCTATCTCCAACGTTGTCTCACTTTGCGATTTCTTAGTTGTTTCTACTTCTGCTTTTAGATTCTGTATGGTTTTGCTCAGATCTTTCAGTTGCTTGTTTGTGTTTTCCTGTAATTCTTTAAGGGATTTTTGTGTTTCCTCTTTTATGACTACTACTTGTTGACCCATGTTCTCTTGTATTTCTTTAAGTGATTTTTGTTTCTCCCCCTTATTGGGATTCATTTTTTGCTCTATATTCTCCTGGATTTCTTTAAGTGATTTTTGTGTCTGCCTTGTATGGGCTTCTAGCTTTTGATCTATTTTCTCCTCTATTACTTTAAGAAATTTATCTAAGTAATCCTCAATCTGCATCTTTACCAGTGATTTTAGATCTGAGTCTTGTTTTTCTGGTGCGTTGAGATATCCAAGATTTAATTGTGTTTACCTTGTAAGGGCTTCTAGCTTTTGATCTATTTTCTCATGTATTACTTTAAGAGATTTATCTAAGTGTTCCTCTATCAGCAACCTGTCCAGTGATTTTAGATCTGAGTCTTGTTTTTCTGGTGTTTCGGGGTATCTAAGATTTATTGCTGTCAGGGAACTGGGTTCGGATGCCGCCATACTGCCTTGATTTCTGTTAGTAAAGATCTTAAGTTTGCCTTTTGCCATCTGGTTAACTCTGGTGTTTGTTGGTCCTGTAGTTACTAGCTGGTGCTTGACCCTCCTGTCGGCTCAAAAGGCTATTTTCCAGAGTCTGGGACACCTGAACCACTGCCCTGTAGGGCTCCTGCTCACAGATTGCTGACAGGTGGCCTGAGTCTCCCGAGGTCTTAAACTCAGAATATCCCAGGTACTTGGTTCTGCCTGTTGGGCAGCTGCTCTGCACTGCTTCTGCTCAGGGTTTGCAGTCTGGTATCCTGTTTCCCCGGGGGTCTTAGAGTTGGGATATCTCAGTTATCTGGTTCCGCTGGCTGGGTCTGAGCACCTGGCAAGCTGGTTGGGTCTGGCTTCCCTGCCACCAGCTGAATGGGAAGCTGCAGGCAAGATGGCGCTGCCTGCAGGGGGTTTGGGGTCCGGCCTGCGAGCACAGAGCGCAGGCTGGGCCACTGTGCCCCAAACCGCTACTCTGCGTGCAGCTCCCGCTCCAGATCTGAGTCCCAGAAGGTCTTAAACTCGGGCTGTCTCGGGTACCTGGTTCTGCCGGCTGGGTCTGAGCACCTGGCAAGCTGGCTGGGTCTGGCTTCCCTCGTGTTTTTTTTTTTTTTAATGTGTGTTTGCATACCAGACACATGCCTTCGCATTTAGAGATCAGAAGGTGGAGTTGAATCCCCCAGAACTGGGCTTACTAAAAGTTATCAGTGTGCTGGGAATCAAATTCAGGGCACCTGCCAGAACAAGTGTTTGAATCTGCTGAGCCATCTCTTAGACCAATGGTTCTCAATTGTCTTAATTCTGAGACCCTTTAATAGAGTTCCTCATGTTTTGGTGACCCCGCCCCCATTAAAATTCTCTTGTTGCTATTTCCTAACCGTAATTTTGCTACTTTTATGAATTGTAATGTATATATCTGATCTCAAGATCAGATATATCTCAAGAAAGGGTCGTTTGACCCCCCAAAATGTCCCAACCCATAGATCAGAACAACATGCTCTAGAACCTATATTATACACAATTAAATAAATAAAAACAGAATAAGCCAGGGTCCAAGAAAAAAGCTGAAATCATGTTTGTCACTTTTTATCTGATTGCAAATTTGAAAACAATTCTAATACAGGTCTTGTGCATACTTGTTATCATTGCAAGAGACAAATGCAATTTTTATCTTCTAAGGTGAGATCTTGTCTTACCTTTATAGGCTCATATAAAGTAGATTCAGATAATAAGTGATATATTAATATCAAATTAATGAATATATATTTCCAAAGAGGTGTTATTTTACCAGAATGGCTAACAATTATTTCACTAATAAAATATTGTAAGAAATAATATGGTCAGACAGAAGATAATTTAAATATGTATAAATTGTTTACATTAAAACAGAGCACCACTGTGGGTCTTATTCACCCAGACCTAATAATTTTGTATTTATCAATTTGCTATGTTCCTTTTGGATATTTAGTTTCTTATCACATGAAAATTTACAAGTAGTTTTTTGTTGTTGTTGGTTTTTTTGTTTGTTTGTTTGTTTTTGGTTTTTCGAGACAGGGTTTCTCTGTATAGCCCTGTCTGTCCTGGAATTCATGCTGTAGACCAGGCTGGCCTCAAACTCAGAAATCCACCTGCCTCTGCCTCCCAAGTGCTGGAATTAGAGGCATGTGCCAACACTGCCCGGCTACAAGTAGTTTTTTAGAACCAATAGTTATGAACTTTCAATTTTTCCTTAGGTGTTTAAACACCCAGCAGATTGTATGAATTACATGGTATAAATAATGGATGGATCTCGAGGTACTTGTTGTAGAGTTACTTTCCTACTAGAGTCTCTTGTTCATCATTCTAACTAATCAGATTAGTGATAGATTGGGAAGAAGTGACTGTTTTTCAGTATGTCTCATGAAAATAAAGAGCACTGATTAGCATTCTTTTCTCTTACTCTCAAAGGTAAGATTGTGTCTTATGAGTAAAAGGAAGAAATGGTCAAGTAGTTAGCCCCTAAGGTGCACACAGAACTACCTGGGCTGTATAGCTTGCTTATGATAAATGAAAACACAACTGTAGATTTTTGAACCCGTATGTGCTAGAGAACATCATATCTCCCATATAATTATTAAAACATTAAACACAGATAATTGATCACTATATAGCTCCTTTTGTGCAACTGATGTTTCCTAGGCAGCATTTTGAATGTCAAAATAAAATATGGAGGCCAAATGCAGTGAGACTCAGGAAACTCATGGATGTCTGTCCTTTACCTCTGCTTTCGCATTCTATGCATAATTTGATTGTTAATAAAGTCACAGGCTAAGAAATATGGCTGCTCTCTTGAGTTTTTCTGATAATACATTTTTGTTCATTTTCATACTGCGGTCTATCAATTTTGTTCACTATAATCTATTGTTGATTAGTAAATAGACTCAATTTTATACACGTCCTATATACTCCCATTACAAAGGCTCATTTGGAGTAGTCCTACAACAAAATAGTCAGCCAGTGAGGTATACAAGCCACCTGAGCATCTGAAGGAGAAACTACAATTTTTAAATTAATTTTTATGGCCATGTAACTTGTTGTGTGGTTTTGTATATTGGTTCTTATTCATTTATATAAACTATTTTAGGTTGTCAGTCATATGACTATAGAAACAAAAACAAACAAAATAAGAACTCTGTCAATGTACCTAAGGAAGTGTTTGCCACTACATGGATATTTAGGGAACAAGAGCTAGAGCTAAGGTGTCCAACTGCTTTAAATCTTATAACAAAATGATGTACACAACTTAAAATGATGACTCGTTCCTTTCTACTCAGTTTCAGGGAGTTGTGAAACATAAAAAGAAGAATGTCACATGATGGAGACTAAGAAAGTAAAAAATAGACAAAAGGTTGTCAGATTTAAGGCATCCTCTCAAATACCTGAATTTAATGATTTCCTTCCTCCAGCTGGGCTTCACTTCCTAAAGCTTCCAAAGCCAAGGCTGAGAAAACAACTTAGATACATAAACCTTGAGAGGGAATTTCATATTCAAACCATCACAGATAGTAACAGTGTAAATTATAGAGAGAAAAATCCATATTTTTTTTAAAAAAGGACTCAAAGAAGACTCAACGAAACATGCTGACAGTTGAATATGTAAAGTAAATCCAGAATGATCATCCATGCCTCTAAAATTTCGAATGCAACATCTTTAAAATGCATGCATGCAATTCCCCCCACACAGAAAATAGTGCTTAGTACTCTGATGTGAATTGGGGAATCCTAAGAGAAGGTTTGATGCAAACAAAATGTAAATTAGACATTTTCCAGAGAGGGTTGTTTTTTGTATAATTTGCTGTTGGTAAGACATACAGGATATGATATTTGTTTGAAGCTTCAGAAATACTGTACAGCTGATATCTCAGCATGTGCAGCAAGAATATCATCATCTTCACAGAAACATTGAATTTGTAAAATGCCAGAATTATCTCTAACTATAACTACTTAGATTTTCATGCGAACTCCCTACAACTTTCATCTTGTATTTTAGTCAGTCATCCATTCATCTGGAATTTATTATACTTTAAAGATGATGATAAGTAATGAGAATAGCTGTGACTACCAAAATGTAATTATCCATGTGCAATTTATTTCACTGACTAAAGAAATAAGAGTTTCTTGAAAATAATACTAAAGTCACCTTGCAATCTATTTGTGGAGATGAAAGTGCTTGCTCTGAATAATAGGCAAGGGATATAATTAGAATCTTTTGCTTTTATTTCTTTAGCTGGTGAAAGTAATAATGCTTTACTGGATAAAAGATATATTGAAAACACAAATATTAGTTGAGATAACTATGAGCTATATTTCCTCTTTTCCATGTGATGTTAAGGATTATATTTGGGAAATCTATGCAGGCTTTTTAGAGACGGATGATTCAGTATATACATTATTATTACTTTATGATACATTATACTTCACTGTTTGCAAATAACATAATATCATTTCATTTCAGACAGATCAACATTTGGCAAGAGCTTTTATAATTTATTTAATGAGATACAAGCTTAGAAAATCTTTGAATTTTGTCCAACTCAGAAACACTCATTTTAACTTCAAACTAACATACTGTAGAAACCAATAGTAAGTCTATCAATGTTCTGAAAACAGCCACTTACAAAATATTAGGTTCCCGGAGGCACTTCTTTTAAAGTCATGCTCTGAATTTCAGGAAAAGTTTTGCTTGAATACACAGTGTCAAGGTATGAGTCAGAGTTTACGCACTAGTCCTGATTGACAGGGCTCCAAAAAT
This sequence comes from Apodemus agrarius, assembly GCA_964023405.1. NCBI lineage: Eukaryota > Metazoa > Chordata > Mammalia > Rodentia > Muridae > Apodemus > Apodemus agrarius. Next base: position 96,636,517 of record OZ030012.1, on the reverse strand, counting down.
GTCACCTGCTCTAAGCTGCTCACTGAGGAATGTAAGAGGCATAATTGTATTTCTAATGCCAAACGAGTCCCGAGGGCAGGATTTCCCAAGCATCTCACATCATAAGACACAGAATTTGATAAGGTGTTTGTAACACTCTGGGGGAAATGGACCTGGCTGCCCCTGTCTGGAGGTGATCTGTCTCACCTGACTGCCTCACCTTCTGATTAGGACTTCTTCACTGAGAGAGTATCTAATTCAGTAGTTTAGCAATGTGATATCAATACACACTCACAAGAAGAAACACAATGAATTGGTAACATTATTTTGAACAGATACATCACTATATGTATCTTTGGCCAGGCTGGACCAGATCAGACAGTTTCTCTCCCTTAACCTTTTGCAAACCATTTACTACCCTGAGAGCCTGCCTGGGTTAGGTTTTACTAGGAAAAGAAACCTAAAGTGTTTTTTTCAGAAGCCCTTAATGGCTGGCTAAACACTCTTAATTGTATCCAACTGAAAGTCCACATGATAACCTCCTCACTAATCCAGCTCTCAAGCTGTTGTTCCCTTAAACCCAATAAGCCTTTACAACTGGGCACCGTCTTCCATTATCTGAGGCAACCTAGCAACATTTATCTGTCTTATTTTGGACTGGGGGGGGTTAATAATTTCTTTTTTCCGCACAATAAGATTTTTTTAAATTTTAATTTTATAAGATATTTGCTTTATTTACATTTCAAATGTTATCCCCTTTCCTCATTACCCCTCTGAAAACCCCCTATCCCATACCTCCTCCCCTAGGTTACCAACCCCCTTCCACTTCCTGACCTGGCATTCACCTACACTGGAGCATCTAGCCTTTACAGGACCAATGGCCTCACCTCTCATTGATGTCTGAAAAGGACATCCTCTGCTACATATGTAGATGGAGCCTTGTGTTTCTCCATGTGTACTCTTGGGTTGGTGGTTTAGTCCCTGGGAGCTCTGGGCATACTGGTTGGTACATATTATTGTTCTCCCAACTCTCCAGCCCTCAAGCCTTTTTTTCTCTTAATAAACTGCTTTTCTAGCTACAGAATGGCTTAGTTTGGTGGCTTCTCATTGTGTCTTCTTACATTTGGTAACCAAATCTAGGAGGCATGTTTGTGTCCTTTGGAAAACTGGTTCCTCTTTTCACAGAACCATACTGCCAACTCAGCTTTCCTGTGGTTCTGATCATTTGTTTCTGCTTGGCTCTGCTAACTTATCACCTTCACCTCTGGGTTCTGAATCTGTCTTTCTCACCACCTCTCTCTTCTGCGTGCCTTTCCACCAGCTTTTTCCAAAGGTAGACTGTGTTGTAATCTGTATCTCTCTCAGCAGATCTTCACTCAGATAAGGGACACTAACTACCCAGGAATCTGTTTCAACACTGCTTATCCCATACCAGGTCACCTTGCATAGCCTTGGCAGTCTGCCAAAACTGAAGGGCTCTTGACCTGGTGAGTGCCAAGAAAGGAGGAACTTGTCTATCTCTTAATGAAGAATATTGTTACTATGTAAATCAATCTGGTTAAGAAGAAGAATGAAATAAAAGGCTACATGAGTTCCAATACAGAATTGAACCCCTGGGAACTGACTCCAATACAAGGGCTCCTACTATGGTCTCTATAGGCTCTAGGCTTGTGCCTCTTCTTGGCTCTCTAACCCCTAGTCTCCTCATAGAAATTATTACCCTCTGTCTAGTCAGCTGATCCAAATGACTGGTGATCCAGATGCTGCTAATGGAATTTTCTCAGGTCTCCCAACATGACCTGTTGGCTTGAGGTCCTGCTTTGGACCACCATTCCAGAACCCCCATATTAACATGCCCTCTTAGCTAGAAGTAGGCAGAAGAATGCATCACATGTTATCATCAACAACAGGCTGGGATGTTATGACAGAAAATAGGCCTCAAAATGGCAGTGTTGATAGCAAAGGTTAAGGGGGACACCCCATCTTATAAAACTTTTTTCCGAAGTTCTTAATGTCTTGAGGAATGTTCCTAACTGCAACTGTCAGCTCCCAACCTGTCTGAAAGTACCCATGCTAACTACATGTTCCAGCTTTCTAGCTGTCTTCTCTTCCTAGATATCCATATGGCACTGTCTTCTGCTATCTGAACAGTTTTATGCTCTTAAGAAACTGCTTTTCTATCCATGGAGTGTCTTTGTTTGATGGCTTCTTGCTGTGCCTACTTACACACATAGCTTCTCGTTTTTAATATGTTAGCTATTACTGTTCCGTGAATGGCATGTAATGACTGAATACCTGTTAATAACCATAGAGAAACAAAAGACAATAGAAGTCTTTAGAGGATATATACATTGTGAAGTTACAACAGTGATCTGTGACACCTTTATCTTATTTTTATATAAACACACAAAATAAAATAAATTTATTACTAGATGTTGAAGTCAAAACAAGACTGGAAAGACATCAGGAGAAAAACTCTAATCACAATTGTCATATCCTCACTTGAATTAGACCTTTTGAACTAGTTTATATCTGTACCATGTTATCTACTCTTTCAATGAAGAACCACAAGTCCTAAACTTTCTTTCTCCCATAAGAGCTAACATAGTGCTTTCTATGCAATGTAAATTACTAACTGGGAACAACTAAAAATGAAGTTGAAGGGTTTTCTTCCAAGTCTATGTGTGATGTGTACATGAATGCTTGTATGTGATACATATATGACTGTTTGTATATGATGTGTGCATGAGTATTTGTATGTGGTGTGTATAAGACTGCTTGTATGTGATGTGTACATGAGTGCTTTTTTGTTCACACGTGTATCATTGTCTATGTATGAGAAAACTAGTATTTTATTCTAAGCATTCATTTGCCTTATTATGTCTTTTCTCACATAAAATCCATGAATTTCTAGAGAAAACAATATTTTCACTTGACAGCTGTTTATTATATTTTACGGAGTTCATGAATCTCTTCTGAGGTTTGGAAAGGAATTGCAGTCAGGTACTTGACCTTGCAGTAACTACAGTCTATTGGAACTGAACTCAAATATCAACACATTAAACAGAGGCTTATGTCGACTCTTAGGAGGAATGTGGCGATCCATTGAAGAGATTTACTAAGAGGACCCACCACAGTGAGAAGCGTCACTGATGTCATCTCTCAGGAATAGGTGTTCAGGCACTCATAACCTTGATTTCTGTGGGGCATTTTATGTCAGGGGGAAAATAACAAACACTCAAGGTAATTGAATTTAAGTGATCATGTGGGGATAGAAATACATTAATTTTCCACTAAACTCTACATATTTAATAGAAAACATAATTACTCAGTACATTTTACAATATTCTAAACATTAAATTATTGATGTCTTTGTAAAAATCAAAACATATTAGGGCCTCTTCTCAAAATTTTCCTCTCCCTGTCTCTCTCTTATCTACTTCTTTCTTTCTCTCTCTCACACACACACCTGCACACCTTGTATGCTTAAATATATATGACAACACTTAGCATTTGTATTTTAAATTATTTCTCTACCTATTGATTTAAAATATATTAAAATATCTACCTGATTTTCTTCTACGGTTTTAACAACATAAATGAATATTGCATTTTGTTTATTGAACATCAGCTATCTAACCTAAGTAGTTTAATATTAAAAGACATCAAATCCATTAGATTATTGAGTATTTATATTTTTTCCATTTTTGTGCTCCTATTTATTCTTTTGTATGGCTGAGTAGAGAAACTGAATGGAATTACTTCTCAAAGTCTACATTTCATTTGTAAAGTGTTGATTTTGATTTAAGTAGGTATTGACTCTATAATTCTTATCTTTTGCCATAATAATCCAGGGGCTTAAAGCTTATATTCCCAGTTACATCACTCAGATTTTTCCACTTAAAAAAGTATGCTGTTCTCATATAAATAATAGCTCACAGTACATAAATGGTAAATACCAAGCATGCCAAATATATTGTCTTGTGATTTAAAACACATTCCTCCTCCCTCCCAGTAAAATGCCTAGTAAATTGAAAACATATTTACAGACAAGGATAATCTGCATGATAGATACTACTAGCCCAATATTAATAGTTATCTACTTTTTGGTCATACTGTTATTTTTCACTATTAAATCAGAAAGAACAGAGAAGCATCATGATAATAAATTGATATTTTCTACTTCCTTATATTAGAGTATGCCAGTTCCCTAACTTATGGCTTTTAATGGCACATGAATTACCTGCACACAACTCATTTTGCAATCTTAGAATCATCTGATGGTGATGACAGCAGCCCATTGGGCCATTTACCAACTATCCTAGCAAGCAAAATTCTCTACTTTATTCATAGACACACCTACCAATTTTCTCTAAGAATGATCCCTAAATCCAGAGCTCTATCTTTGATTTACTTATTCTACTGCTCATGAAATCTCTTGGATTTCTGCTTTAAATAAGCTCATATCTCAAAGTCCAGCATAAATAAAATTATTTTGACGATTTCTTGGATTCTTTGGTAGACTATAACCAATTTCTCCATAATGTTCCTTAGAGGTGTTTTGTAATTCCTTGAAGTATGTTCATATTCTCTTACTTATTTTAACATTCCTATGTGATTATCTTTTACTAAACCTAAAATTTGGTTTTCTCAGATTTGTAGTCAAATGCATTAAACACATTTTCACTCATTGTTCAAAACCAACTTAGAAAAATTGTCTAAGGTCTTCATTCAGTTACAAGCTTTCAAATCCATGTAAACCACTATTTTCTCATGGATAATTTCAGTCCCTTTGGGAGTAACTACAAACAATCACCGTCTTTTGGAGTTCAGCATTACCTCTTTGCAAAAAGAAAATCACCATAATAGCCTGGCTTGTTGACAGTTTCTCCATCAGGGCCAGGAAGTCTTCCCAGAGTATCCAAACACTAAACACCTGACTGATGGAACTCTTCCAATATTGCACATGGCCTTGCAATGGGACCAGAGTGTATAAGACAGGGAATGCTAGGAGATAGCGGTTCCATCTATGTGGTTATGGTGATGTTTCATTACTGTTGAGTAAGACATTTTCAGGTTAATACTTTTGAGGGATAAGTACCCACAGGTATGTAAGTCACCTTTCATGTGTGCTCTACAAGGAAGGCCAATTATTGTTTCCCCAGAGTGAATCACTAATTCTCCAGAGTAAACATGGACAGAACCGTGCCTCTGTCATAGAGAACATGGGAGAAAATTCTGATTACTTCTACCCTAGGAAGGAATTTTATCTAACACTTGGCATAAATGATAGAATATGAAACATAGGTGGCATGATCTTAAAGAAAGCAATGGACTTGTGTTTGATATGGACAATGAAGAAAACAGCTGGAGTGAGTATGTGTTTGTCTCTGTGTGTGTGTGTGTGTGTGTAGTTAAAATTTTGACATAGTGGATTGTCACTGGGAGTAGTGTCATGGACATGGACAGTAAGTAGTGAGATATGTAACTAAGATTCTAAGATGCATAAACTTAGGCAGGGATGGTTGGCCAGGGGTCCCTATTCTGATAGCCTCCTTCCATGTGGTATGGAGTGGTTTGCATGTTTGGTGATTTTTGTCTGCTCTGGAATATGAAGATGTTTTGAAAAATACTAAAGTACATCATCAACTCTGGGATTAAGAGTTTACATCAGCAGAGACATCATGGATGCTCTAATGGATGGATAGGATATATATCCAAGGCCGAGAAGATAGCCAAGATGGGTTACTAGTATAAACAGAATTTCAGAAAGAAAAAGATATGAGGTTTGTGAACTCAACACTGGCTTCCTAGTTACCAGGTAAAATACACAATGAAATGGAACTGTTGGCCTCCTGATTTTTATGGGTAGGGGGTCAAAAGGGGAAGAGGGCCTATATTAAAGCAATAAACAGAGTATCTCCTAGGCTCCCCTATCCTGTAACCCCACGGTGAAATCATTTAGCAATGAGGAAACAGTGACCTAGAGGTGATCACAGATGCCCTCAGCCCTGACCTTTAATATAGTGAAAGGGAAAATCTATGATCCAGCCAGCTGATGAAGATCTTAGCAGTGCTCCAGTACAGGAAAATACAGAAATCAGAATATTCATTTCAGAGTTGTTGAAACTAGGGACAAACTTCTAACAACAAATGGAGGAGCCCTTTACCACATGGCCTGTAAGGCTAAGTGATATGGGACACATGGATTAAATAGAGTGCTGCGGAAGCAGGAAGGGAATGCTGAGCAACATAGCCCAATCATACCTTCGTGAGACAAAGCCTTTAACTCTAGAGCGATATGAGGTTCCTCAGTCTGTGATGGATTGGCTCACAGGAGCTGTCAATGGTACCTGATTATCTCCAGCTGAAATTCCTGTTAATATTAGAGACTGGAAAAGATCAGAAATGGGACAGCCTGAGCTGCATGGTGGTTATTACCTTTATGAAGCAAGAAAGGCTTTGGCTGATCTAAAACGTTTAGATCAGACCTGTTGTATCTTAGCAACTTGTTAAAGCAAGCAAAAGTGAAGGAGTAAATGAAGAGGTGGTATAGCCCGGTAATAGGGTTCTCTGTGTCTCCCAAATACAGATGTGGACAGGCATGTGCAGTTTAGAGTCTCTAGGGACAAAACTGATGTGTAAGGAAATGTATTGATAAGCTTCTAGAGGGCCTAATTTCCAAACCATCAATTCACCACCAGTCAAACCTGGACAGATAACCAGGATGTACAAATCATTTCTGTTGGTCCCCCTGAGGTCCTACAGAAGGACACTGAGGATGGGACTTTCTTCATTTCTTCCTTTTATACAGTGGTCAAGTTTGCCTGCAGATTCATTGGTCTGTCGCTAACCTGAAGAATACCTTTGCCTTAGTAGATACTGAAGCAGAATGGGCATGGATTCCCAGTATCCTTCAAAAGTATTGGTACCATTTCTCTAAGAATTTTATGAATTCATTGTTTCTAATGGCTGAATAGTACTCCATTGTGTATATATACCACATTTTTTGTATCCATTCCTCTGTTGAGGGACAGAGAACGTCATACTAAGTGAGGTGACCCAGTCTCAAAAGAATACCCATGGTATACAGTCACTGATAAGTGGATATTAGCCTAGAAGCTTGGAACACCAAAGACACAAATCACATATCAAGTGATGTTTCACAAGAAGAAAGGAGTGGACACTGGTGCTAGAATGGACCAAAACATCATTGTGGGAGAGTACAAGAACAGTAAGGTGGGAGGGGGTGGATGAGGGAGCAGGAGGAGGGAAAAGGACATGTGGGACCTTTGGGGGTGGGGAACTAGAAAAAGGGAAATGAATTGTAAATATAGAATATATACAATAAAAAAGTATTGGTACCAATGGGTGATGATGGATAGGCACAAGATGAAAAACATACCTGTGAAGCCTACTAAGCTCATTCTGGGGGTAGGTAATTATTGTTCCCAAGGGTATCTATGTATCTCACTACTAAGAAAGTATATTCTTGAGGTGGATATAATAGCAGGACACATTCTGCAAACTAATTTTGATAGTATGAATGGTAAAAGCAGTAATGGCAGGGAGGTCTGTAACATTATACATAATCCAAAAGACAGTGAATATCAAACGTGTATGCTTCCCAAGGACTAGGTGAAATTTATGCATTTCCATGAGCTAGATGGCTCCTCAAGAGGGCCTGACTCACAGAGAGCTTAAAAAGGTAATGACTACTATTCATGAAGCTTTGCCTAGCTGGGGAAACAGATGGGTTATTTTCATGCAACTGTAGATCCAGTTAACACATTGTTTTTATTGTTTGGTTTTGATATTGAAATTTAATTGTCACATTTCTCTCTTTCCCTTTCTCTCGCCAAAGTCTTCCATAAATTTCTACTCTTCTTAAAATGTATGTCCGGTTTTCTCAGTCATCATTATTGCATGATTATATGTATTCATATATCCATCTATATTCTTAAATGTAAGCTTTTAAGTCCATGAGATGTTACTTGTTTGTATGTTTTTATACAAGTCCAGCTGAGCATTTGGTACTAGGCAATAAATTGGTATTCTCTTTCCTGGGAAGGACCTCCTCTACCATTTCCAGCTTTATTTGGTTTATCTGGCATTCTTTCTGTAGGGTGAAGGCCTCATAGGTTTTTCCCTATACAGCTTTGCATGTTTGTTCGTGAGATTGGTGATATGGTATAGTCATATTGGAGAGAATTTATGGTTAGAGTTTCTAATGTTACTACACGACACAATCTAATAGTAAACTCCTTCATCCTGTGGTTCTTATAATCTCACTGAGTCCTCTTCTGCAATGTTCCCTGAACTATTGATGTGGGAGGTTTTGTAGTTTTAGACTATAAAACTGGGCTCCACATCCTTGCATTTTGATTGGTTGTGGTTTTCTGTAATGGTCTGCATCAGTTGCTAAGAGAAGTTTCTTTGATGAGGAGTTGAAAACTTCTCTTATCTGTGGGTATACGAAAAATGTTTATAGATTATTGTTAGGTACTATACTGGTTTAGTAAATAAGTGGTTATACATTATTCTCTAATAAAATGACTTAACCATCACTGAGTAGTTAACTAATTTTTCACCTCACACCAGTCAGAATGGCTAGATTAAAAACTCAAGAGACAACAGGTGCTGGCAAGGATGTGGAGAAAGAGTAACATTCCTCCACTGTTGGTGGGATTGCAAAATGGTAAAACTGCTCTGGAAATCAGTTTGGTGGTTCCTCAGAAAATTGGGCATGTCATTTCCAGAGGACCCTGGCATACCGCTCCTGGGCATATACCCAGAGGATTCCCCTGCATACAATAAAGACACATGCTCCACAATGTTCATAGCAGCCTTGTTTATAATAGCCAGAAGTTGGAAGGAGCCCAGATATCCTTCAAAGGAGGAATGGATACAGAAAATGTGGTATATTTATACAATGGAATACTACTCAGTAATTAAAATTAATGAATTCATGCAATTTGTAAGCAAATAGTTAGATCTGGAAAATATCATCCTAAGCGAGCTAACCCAACCACATAAGAATACACAAGAAATGCAATCACTGATAAGTGGATATTAATGAGCCCAGAAGCCCTAAATTCTCAAGGCACAATTAGCAAGTCAAATGATTCCCAAGAAGAAGAAAGGAGAGGACCCTGGGCCTGAAAAGATTGGATCCAGTTTTGTAGCTCCAGAACAGAGAAATGGTGGGGGGATGATTGGAGAATAGTTGGGGGGAGAGGACTTATGGGACGTATGGTGTGTGGGGGGACTGGGAAAGGGGAAAGCCTTTGGAATGTAAACAAAGAATATAGAAAATTAAAAAAAGAATAAAAAAATAATTTTTCAATACCAGGCATAGTATCCTTCTTGTTAAGGTGTTCATAAGTCCAATTACAGAATGGTTGGTTTCCTTCAAGTTTTGCACAGCACTACAGTACTAATAAGTTATTACATCATGGTGGTTATTGAAGTGGTTCTGATGAATTATAGCTAAATACTACTGTTGGTTGCCTGGTTGCCTGCCTCCTTTGGAATCTTGTACAACACTTCTGGTTAATGAGAGCAAAACAATCTAAATGTCCTAAAATTGATGAAAGGATAATGGAATTGTGGTACATAAACACTATGCAATGCTACTTAGCTGTAAGAAATGAAGTCATAAACATTGCAAATAAGTAGGTGAAAATAGAAATAATCATATTGAGTGAGGTCTTCCAGACCTCTCTCTGCAAAACAAGCAAGCAAACAAACAAAAATCTCCAAGTGTTGCATCTTCTTTCATTGGGGTCTTCTAGTGCCAAATCTTAAATGTGAGTACTTATAAGATAGTAACTGTAGAAACCAGGAAAATAAAACCATTGCTAAGATAGGAAGACCGCAGAGCATGAGAGAGAGATAGAGAAGATGAAACTTATTGCTATTGCCCTTGCCCCTTTGTTACCCCCCAGTAATACATTTTATATTTTAGGGAAGTTCTTAGATATCCCTGGCCAACAGTTCAAAAAGAGGCTTTTAATTTATGTTGTTAAGAGTTTTGTTAAGTGGTCTTGGTATCTTAAGGAAAGCACTATCCGCACAGATGAAAAATGTTTATTAAGGCCTGGAGAGATGGCTCAGAGGTTAAGAGCAAGAATTGCTTTTCCAGAGGTTCCAAGTTCAATTCCCAGCAACCACATGTGGCTCATAACTATCTGTAATGGGAACTTATGCTCTCTGCTGGTGTATCTGAAATTAGCTACAGCATACTCATCATATATAAAAATTAAATGAATAAAAAATCTCTAAAATGTTTGTTAAAATTATATATGCATACTTGTATTACATATACTGCATTACTCATAGTTTTTAAGTCAAAAGTTAATATGATTCTTTGTGCCTTCTCTGATACCTATAGTGTTATTTCACCCTCTTCTCTATTTCTCCTATATTTACTTTTCATTCCATTCCTTAACTCCCTCTCTTTTCTCATTTTCCCTATCAGATCTTTGGTACCCTGCCATCACCCTTTATCCTATTCCCATCCCCCTCTGGACTTACTTCCCTTGCCCTCCCTAAGTAGCCCACCTTCCCTATGTCCCTAATCAGATTACTATACCTCTTTAAGTAGGATGAAGAAGTTAACATAGACAGATCCTAGGCTACAATTCTGTGTCAAAGATAACCTTGGAGGAGTACTCTCAGTGTCTTTTGTTCTTTCCGCACTATGACTTCAAACTGATCTCTGTTATCAGCAGCTAGGTGATACTTGAAATTGTATTATCCCTGTTTTTAACATACATGGTGTCTTCAGCAAGAGGGACCCTAGAGCTGCTGTCTTTGCATCAAGATGTAGAACTCTAAGCTCCTTCTCCAGAAACATGTCTGCCTGGATGATGCCCTGCTTCTTGCCATGATGATAATGGACTAAACCTCTGAAACCATAAGCCAGCCCCAATGAAATGTGGTCCCTTATAAGAGTTGCCTCAGTCATGGTGTTTCTGTACAGCAATAAAATCCTAACAAAGATACCCATAATGGGGTAGATAAAAGGCACTTTGGCCAAGCCTCTTTCTGGTGTTTTACAAATGTAGATGCTACAAAAGATGGCATACAATTTTACATCAGTAAATGGTGGAGTAAGTAAGCCTGATTACTGGTGTTATGCAGGGGCTATCCCCATTTTCCCAAAGATAGAGATCACTATAATTTCTTCAACTCATCAAGATCTGGGATCTTAAGTTCCTGCCTTCACCTTCCATCTTAAATCGTTGCCATTTTCTTTCAAGTATTACTTTTCAGAATAGATATTAAATTTAAGTGTACACATTGGCATCATGAGTAAAACACAGGGTAGAAACTACAAAGAGCTGAAAAAACATGTCATGCAAAGAAAATGTAAAAACAAAACAAAACAAACAAACAAACAAAAAAACAAAAAGAAGGTGGAGTAGATTTCTCTTCCTGAATGTAAAGAAAGCATGGCAGGTGTAAGGATGAAACAAGAATTCTTTGCCTGGGGTTTTTGCTACAGACAGTGGAGGAGCTGCATGAAAGAGCCTGATTTATTATTCTATTAAAGATGTAGTATTTTATGTGCAGACTTTATATTGCACGATCTTCCAATTTCTCAGGGACACAATCTGGCTTATTTAGATAATAACAAGTACTGACTTATGCTCTATAAAGTACCCTAAAACTTGTAGTGTTTCTTTGCAAATAACTTAATAAATCTTTTGACTACCAACTGGTGATAAACACTTGATCTGGACAAAAAAGAACAAGTTCTTAATGAATTAACAGTTGTATTTTTGACTTGCAATTCCAATTGCACGGGATACACACTTTTTCAGTGAAAAAAGTATTTCAAAAGTGTGTCTGCTTTTGAAATTAATAATCATAATTCATTATAATTGAATAACATTTGATGAGAAACACTGATTTAGTAATGTAACGATACCAGCATGCAGAATATTATGAAATAATTGCATTAGTTTATGGTCCATGTGACCTATCACTGGCCAATGATGACACATCAGACTTCATCGTAGGTCTAGCTTATTATATGTAGTTAATGTCATTTGCTGAAACATTCATTCAGAGAGTGACTCTTGGATCAAATATAGAGTTTAGGTTGAGAAAATTAACAAAGGGCCCATGAGGCTTTATGAAAACATTGCTTTAATAATATTTTATTGTATTTGAAATGATAGATTAAGAGTTAAATTTTAACTTAGTTAACATTTTCTACTACATGGTCACTTGAATTTTGCTTCTCACATATTGTTGGGCAGATGAACACTTGCTCCTCACCTGGTGGTCCTATTTAGAGAAGTCTGCGTGCTGTAGCCTTCCTGGGAGTTGACTTTGAGGGTTTAAAGTTGTTGCCAAGCCATTTTTTTTTCTGTTTCATTCTTATAGTTCAAGATGTGTGCTCTTAGCTGCCTGTTCTTGCCTGCTTTCTCTACTCTAATCCTCTGTAACTACAGTCTAAACTCTTATCCCTAAATTATATTGGACATGATATTTTTGCCACAGCACTAAAATACTAACAGATATAGAAGTTGGCACCAGACTGTGGGCTATTGCAGTGAAGAATCAGATTGTGTATTTGGTATCTGTCTAGGAAACTCCATTTCCTCCAGTTCTTCCAGTTGTTTTCAGTATAGGGTTTTGTAGTAGGATCTGATGATTTTTTGAATTTCCTCAGTTTCTGTTGTTGTATCTCCTTTTTCATTTCTAATTTTGTTAATTTGGATATGTCTCTGTGCCCTCTGATTAGTCTGGTTAAGGGTTTATCTATATTGTTGATTTTCTCAAAAAACCAGCTCCTGGTTTTGTTGATTCTTTGTTTCTACTTGATTGATTTCAGGCCTGAGTTTTATGATTTCCTGTCTTCTACTCCTCTTGGATGGATTAGTTTCTTTTTGTTCCAGGGCTTTCAGTTGTGCTATTAAGCTGATAGTATATGCTGTCTCCAGTTTCCTTTTGGAGGCACTCAGGGCTATGAGTTTTCCTCTACAGAGCAATAGTGTTAAAAACTGCACGGTATTGGTACAGTGACAGGCAGATAGATCGATGGAATCAAAGCAATGCAGACTGTCGAGGCATGTGTTTTAGTGGGAGAACAATGTTAGTAAAAGGATTAAAATCTGTTATTGTAATATTTTGGCAAAAAATGTGTTTGTTGTTTGCTATTGTCCTAAGATTTCACCTGGGGATAAGTTTAAAGTAATGGACTAATTTCCTTTTGTGCAAGTGATTTTAATACAGCCTAACACTGTTAAGGCTAAATGAAACTCCAATTCTTCAAACTCCACAAGGCAGTCAAACTACCCCAAAATAAGCTCAACCTGGACAATACCATCATTCCTAAGGAATTGGTGAAACTGCATCCCCATCTCCCCAAAGGAATCATTTCCCTTATCTTCGGTAAGAAGAAGAACTGGGTCTTCCGTTAGCACATACCAGCAGATCAGGGTCCACAATAGTCTCCATGCTGTTTCATTCCTTACCCACAAATACTTGTAAGTTACAAGGCCCGGTGCCTGGTCTTTCTGTGCCCCCAGCTACTAATCCTTATAAACTGGTTGTTCTCACCATTATCTACTCTTGCTCTTCCCTCTCTGTTCTCCTACTGTCCTCCCTTCTCTTCATAGTCTTAGCCATGTCCAGTTGGCTGGTTGTGTTCAGTTTACATCTTAGCCAGATGCCCCTGGCTATTCCCTTGATCATAATCATAAAATCATAAAACAAACAAACAAAACAAACAAACAAAACAACAACAAAACAAAACAGAACAACCAACCCTGCTTTTCTCAATCATATCTTGGAGCAGTCCTGTCAGCAGTTTCTTTACTGTACCTTCTTGCATACACTACTGGTATTTTTCCTCATAAAGGGCTTTAATATTTAAAGAGCAAAATGTATCAGAAAGAAATACAAAACTTAAGGTTGCAGAGGAAATGTGCTCTGGCAAGTTTCACCTTATAGCCAAGACTAGTACTTACAAGAGCAGTTGTAATTGTTAACCTAGTTAGCTACAGTAAAGAGATATCTGATCTAATCTGGAATAACAGGAAGGGTTCCTTCAGGATAAGACACCACCCAGATAAGTCTATAACTTATTAGATAAGACAAAATATGTTTGCTGTCCCTGGAAAGCAAGTACATTAACAGCTACTAGTGTGATTCATGGTTACATCCCAAGATGCCAGCCAAATTCAGCAATATCATCTACATGATATCAGCTTCAAAGTCAGGGGGGATACAAGAGTAAGAGAATTTTGGACTGCTCTACCATAGTTTCAGAAGATTGCTGATACCAGGCAATATATGTCAGAGTCTCTACTTAAAGTCCCTGAGAGGGCAAGAGATCCTGAGAGGCATTGCAAGAGACTGTAGATTAAGTTAAAGACCACAAGATGTTTCAGTTGCCAGAACCATAACATATCTGTCCATTAAAGCTTCACACAGAGACTTGATCTGAAACATGTGTGCTGAAGGCACAAATCTGGAAGGACAATTACCTAATCATCTATTAGACATGATGCTACAGGATTGGGTGTTTGTCCTGCTATGTTTAATTTATCTGAACTTAATACTTGGACAACTGAACACAACATAAGTGAACTTCAGATATGTTATAGGGTCAATAGAACTATAATAGCTTTTTAAATTCTTGTTAAAATTATAGAAAAGGTAAAATGGAATACAAATTTCCATTTGTTTTATTTATAGCATTGTAGTTTGGTACAGAAAGGAATAAATACAGAAGGCTTGGATATGTACGTTCTTTTCTCTTCAAAATGTTTTATTTTTAATTTGTCATTTTTATATGAATGAATATTACTGTTTACATGTATGTATGTGTACTATGTGTATTCAGTGTCCACAGAGTCCAAAAGAGGGTGTCTAATTACCTAGAATGGGTTTCAGATATTTGTTATCTGCCATGTGGCTTCTCAGAACTAAATGAAGGTGCTATAGAAGAGCAGCAGGTACTCTTAACTGCTAAGCCAACTCTCTAGCTCCATGGGAGATTTTTTTTTACTTGTCAAATGAATATCAACTGAATGTAGTCATATTATTTTTAATCCTTGAACAAATTATAGGGTTGAATACACGTCCGCTCCAACAATTCCTGTGTGAGGACGACAAGTCATTCGTGAGGAATATCTTACCAAATCACTCCACTCCAGTCATGACAGAAGCAGGTTCTTAATACACCCATTGTCACCAATATCGCTTATCGTGCCTGCTGGGATCATGATGACTAGAAGATATAGTTGAACAAAAATAAATCATAAGCTCTCAGAATTTTCATAGGAAGCTGGAAATTGTAGTCTAGCAACAGAAGGGTGTTGTGAACATCCATATAATTTGTGTGGGTAGATTGGAAAGCCTTATTTTAAGCCCTAATAAAGAGAAATTATGTAGCAGATATGATATAGAAATATTAATCCACTGCTAGCTAAAAATGAAAAAAATAAAAGCTGCTATTTTTAAAAGCCATCTCACTTCCTACATCTTTCCACAAATTTACTGTGCTTTCTGCTACAGTTAATTTTCAGAAATGATTAGAGCCTAACAGCACATGCAACAGATAAATGACCCATTTGTATTCAAACCACTTGTGCTTACAATGTACAAAGTTAGTGAATCACAGCAGCTAGTGGGGCTTTGTAAACTCATTTAGCTACAAGCAGACACTATAGAGAGTACATAGTTGTTAATAAGGCAGAAGAACAATTGGATCTTGTACATTAATATTTTATTGTTCCAGAGTGAAATACTTCATCTGAAGACAGTAAATAGTCAGGAATGCCTTTCATAGTTTCAGTATGAATATTAACCACCAGGTGTGATGACATACACCCATCATTCCAGTCCTAGGAAGGCAGAGTCAGGAGGATTAGGACAACTACTAAGATCTTCGGTTTTGTTGTTAACTTGACACAATGCAAAATCACCCGGGAAGCCAGTTTCAATGAGGAATTGTTTGGATTTGACAGGTCTACTTATGGGCATGTCTGTGAGGGATTTTCTGAATAGGATAATAGAGGTGAGAAGACCTACGTTGGGTTGACATAATTTGATGGGTGGCTTGAATGAAAAAGATGAGAACAGATTAAACATGACAATACATACATTTACTAATTGCCTTCTGCTCTTGAATGGATGTACTATGCCCATCTACTCTAAGGCTTTGATGCCATCACATCCCCATAATGATGGAATGTAACTGAAATTGAGAGCCAAGTCAATCTTTATTCCTCCAGTTGGTTTTAATCAGGTACGGTACCACACTCACGAAAAAACAAGCAAGCAACATAACAAGTTCAAGTCCAGCTTGGACAATAAAATATCCTATCTCAAACAAATGGACAGATAAATAAAAAACTTACAAGATGTATATTAAAATTAAATTATATCACAGAAAAGATATCATATCATTGCTTATGAATGATTCCAATATATGCATGAGAACTGGATTTTGGTTCTCAGAATCTAAATAACAAGCCATATGTGTAGTCTAGGGCATATGAATAAATCTAGGAAAAAAAGGATCATTAGGCTTTGATGGATGACAGCCTAGTAGAAAGATAATTCTAGTTCTACGTACAAAAAGAAACCTGTCTTAATGGAATATGGTGGAGACTGATAAAAAATTCACCAACAAAAAAAATTCATCAACACACTCCCTTTATCCTCTTCTTTAGTACATATGACATACACAGAGTAATAAAATAAAATAAGTGCAATTAAATACTTTATCCTTCATACATTTAAAATTCAATGTTTTTTATTGATATAAGAAAAATGAGACTTTAAAAGATATGGGAGAAGTTAAAATTTTTACAATTTGTAATAGAGGTTAAGAAAGACTTGATTAAATAGTGTGTTTCTGGTTCAACAACTTGTGTTGAAATCCATGATTTTTCATTGTTTTCTCGTGATAAGACTTGCATAAGATACTGAACTCATATGCTCCCCAGTTTCCCCATGTTTGGTTTGAATCTCAGTTACCAAGAATCACCATTTTGGAAGATAAATCTGATAATTTATGGAAAACAAAGAGTGCAGTGTGTGTCTTAATATAAACTTAATATGGGATGTGTGTTCATTAATTACTTTTGAGTGCTTTTGGTACAGTTTTAATTCTTCCTTGGTGGCATTTCGATTATTACAATGAAGTGTTGACATGATCTTTGTTGTATTTGTTTGACTTAAAGTGAACATGGAAAGCAGACTACAAATAGAATATAGAAAAAAGAAAGTAAATAGGGAGAAAATCAGAGGCAGAATATTCAAACAGAAAGTGGGTTGGGGAGAGAGTAAGAATAAGGGGAAAGAGCTAACTGAAGTGAGGCGTGAAGGAAAGGAGCAATGAAATTTGTGTCCTTGCAACCAAAATGTCTTTGTCATCATTATATTGCTGTGAAGAGACAAAAAACCAAGGAAATTCTTAAAAAAGAAAGGTTTTAACTATATTCTTGCTTAGTTTCAGAGGTTTATCTTGTTATTGTCATGACAGGGTTCATGCCATCATTTCATGGTCCCAGAGCAGTAGTGGAGAACTAATCCTGATCTGCAGGTCAAAAGAGCAAGACTAGACCATGGACATGGCCTTTTGGAACCTCTAAGGCCACTTGTAGTGTCATACTTCCTCTGATAAACCAAACCTCCTAATGCTTCCATTCCTATCAAACACTCCCACTCGCTGGTGACTAATTATTCAAGTATACGACCCTATGGAGTCTATTCTCATTCAAATCACCACATTTCATTCCTTGGCCCCCCAAAATTTATAGCCATATCATAAGGCTACATGCACAAAGTCCAACATAATATTCCCCATTGTCTATCATATTCACAACATTCAAAGTTAAAAGCTTCTTCTTCATCTCCATGTCTGATGTCAAGGCATTCTTCATATCTCTAACACCTTCTGGCTTTGTTGAGTGCAATGAAATAAAATGTGTAGTTGGAGAGGACAGAATTAGGACCTACATGATATGAAAGAAGGTGCTAATAATGCAGGTATTAAAAGTTTAAGTAGGGGATGCTTACAGGGACTGAGAAAATGAGGTAGTAGCGGATTAGTTGGTTGGCCAAACAAAAATGTCTAATGAAGACTTATGTAGAACTGCCAGTTTTTAATGCAATTATAGACACCAGTCAGAATGGCTAAGATTAAAAACTTAGAAGACATCAGGTGTTGACGTGGATGTGGAGAAAGAGGAACACTCCTCCACTGCTGGTAGGACTGCAAGCTGTTACAACCACTCTGGAAATCAGTCTGGTGGTTCCTCAGAAAACTGGACATGATACATCCAGAGGACACAGCCATACCACTCCTGGGCATATACCCAGAAGATTCCCCAGCATGCAATAAGGATACATGCTCCACTATGTTCATAGCAGCCTTATCTATAATAGCCCGAAGCTGGAAAGAACCTAGATGTCCCTCAACAGAGGAATGGATACAAAAAAGTGGTAATATATACACAATGGAGTACTACTATTCAGCCATTAGAAACAATGAATTCATGACATTCTTAGATATTTTACTCGAGAAACTGGGATACACTCAACATCAGTTAGACAACCTTCTTTTTACAGTGGGCAAAAGTTGATGGGGAGACACATAACATGTCTAAGTTCTGAGAATAGCTGACTGCGAGTGTTCAGATATAAATGGGGTATCAATGTCAACTCTGCCTAAGCTCAGGGAACATCATTGAAGATGAGACAAACAGAAAATAACATCCAAGGGGTGAGGAATGTTGTGGAACTATGTCTCATGGAGTAGACATGACTGCTGCACACACATCTTCACAAATGTGGTTAATGGCACAAGATCAAGAAAGTTGAAATTCCTAGGTCTGATCTCTGGCTAAGGACAACTGACAATTTATGGCTGCTAAGCTGGTAAGAAACATTAATTTCTTTTGTTGGTTCTGGCTGCTTATTTCCCAGTGAATGTCTCTATACCAATGCATATATAGACAGTAATAATCATATTAAATTGAAGACATCTCACCTAAAGTTGAAAGGGAGATGTATCAAGGGGAAATCTTGGGAATGGTTGGATGCAGAAATGGGACAGTAATGAGATCTTAAAAATAAAATTCTACAGAAAAAATATAAATTTACAGTAAAAGTGTCTATAAAGATAAAAAGTTTGATGGCCTCACTTTTATAAAACACATGATTCATCCATATAACCATGCCTCTCTTTTTTAAAATTTTTTATTTTATTAGATATTTTCTTTGTTTACATTTCAAATGTTATCCTCTTTCCTCCTTACCCCTCTGAAAACTCCCTATCCAATCCCCTTCCCCCTGCTTACCAACCTCCTTTCCCACTTGGCATTCCCCTACACTGGAACATCGAGCCTTCATATGACCAATGGCCTCTCCTCTCACTGATGTCTGAAATGGTCATCCTCTGCTACATATGAATCTGGAGCCATGGGTCCCTCCATGTGTACTCTTTAGTTGGTGGTTTAGTCCCTGGGAACTCTTGGGGCACTGATTGGTACATATTAGTGTTCCTCCTATGAAGCTGCAAACCTCTTGAGAATGCTTTATCAGTGATGTGATATGATTGAACCCCATGACAGTAGATCACTGAGCATTTTATCACTGCCATAGTTTAAGTGAATGCACACAAGAACAATGTCATTAAGGATGCATTTCTCAGAATGTATCACAGACACTAGGCAATAGATAACTCTTTTGTCAATTACACTGTTTTATGAAGATGAAATGGAAGTAGTTTTCTTCAGGTACCTATTACATGTAAAAGATCTTATTTGGCACTTTGCAGGAACACTGGGAGGTGGGTGTGGTGTTACTATTGTATAGAAAGAGACTCTGGCTGAGGAATGTGAAGAAATTGATCTCCCATGTTTGTAGAGTTAGAACCATTGTTAATGACAAAGAAGAATCACAGCCATTCTACCTGAATTAAATCCAAGGGAAATATCATCAAATATGGTATATTGAAAGTACAGGAGACACAGTGATCATTCATAAACACCAATCTGCTATTGCTAGTACTTAACTCAACTTAACTCATAACTATTCCTACATGTGTTATTTTTGAAAGTACAATTAGATTTAAACTTTATGTAATGTGACATTCAAATACCCGATGTTTGATAATATTGGATGTTCAAAGAACATCTTATGACCATTTACATTCCATTCAACAGCATTCCTGGTCAATGCTTGCCTTAAAAGGGGCATTTATTTTTTATCATCACCCATGTCTGGTTATTTAATACTTTTTGATGTGAAAGCTACTCTGTGCACAGAAAGATGTGCACAGGAGCCAGATGTTGTGAGTGCTTCTCCCTCTATGTTCTTCTTACACAAGTGAGCATTGGTGAATAATACAGACATTGTGCATCATATGGGTGAGCACAGGCTGAATGCTGAGAATATGTGTAGCAAACTAATAAATAAGTTGCATATATATATATATATATATATATATATATGCCTGTGTGTATATGAATATCTATATGAATGTATACATAAATCTACACTTTTCATTTTTGTAGCTTAATGAAATGATCATGCCACAATGAAGCCGATGTTTATAAGTAGAATTTGAAATTTCACTTAAAGTGTATCCATAAAACTGCAGAGAAAGTCGAGATTAACTGAGTAAGATCCTCTGACAGATGTCCACTGGGAAAGGAGGAAAATTCAAATAAAGTTAATACCTGCGATTTAATTTTATAATCATCATGAATGTGAAAATCCCCAAGTCCTTTCTCAGTAGATTAATGAATGCTCTTCTGTGCAAGTAATAGAACATGGATCCATAGTAATTTCATATTAATTGATCTTTTTGGTGAGTAGAATCAATACACGGATGTGAGGCTATAAGAATGTTCCAATTTCCTGGATTTTTTTTTTGCAACAGTCCTATTACCATCACATTAGTCATGCTTTCAAATACAACTCAAAAACACTTCCATTCTTACATTTAAAAAAAAAATTCAAGCATTGCCAGAATAATTCCAACCCTTCATAATTGTCTGTCTTTATATTTGAACATATAAGTGGTAAGGACATATGTGATTTAATTGTGTAGTTGGGATAGAATAACACTAGTATTTGCTACAGTTATCTAGCTGAGATACAGAGGAAGACCGTGTGTTCAAAACAGCAAGAACAATCACACACATTTCTTGAATCCCGTAGTTTCACGCAGCCAAGCTGCAATCCAGGCAGAGGCCGTGTGATATCTACTGGGGCTGTTCAAGAAATGCCGCTGTGGGCCTCCTTGGCTGCAGATAGAGCTGAGCTGAAATTTCTCATGGCAAGCTGTGTAAACCTTTTTCTGACCTGTTCTTTTACTTACAAGATGTCCCTGCCAGCCGGAGGTGCGAGCATCCAAGCGTGATAGTTCATCAGAGTTCATTCTTTGAGCTATGACACTGGCCATGATTTATTTTCTAGAGATCCATTGCTTTGCTTTTAATCAGCTGTACAGTTATTACCTAGATACATTAAAGAATTAACCTCCCAACAATATCTATTATTTGCGTAGTTAACTGACTCTGGCACTCTGACATGGAAACCATCTGTTTGGTAAAGTTTCAAGGTAAACCTGAGGGGGTCTTACAAGAAGGAAGCAAGATTTAAACTAAAACTGCACTAACAATACCTAGCCCTGTAACATAGTGGTTTCCAAGGACTCTTGAACTACTAGCTTATCATTAACTACAGAGGGACGTAATGCTTTGTGTGTATTCTCTAACGTTCATACCTGATTGATTTTGTATTTCCTTGTGCCAGATACTCATGGTAACCATTTTTTGTATACATTTCCCTGGATACAATTTTTCTTCAAGTAATGTAATGCCAACTTGTATAAAAGTTCCTGCCTCAGAAAAGTAAAGTGCATTCAGACGCATTCAGATCTTGTGTGTGTCTGTCTGTCATTCGCCGGACCTGTACCTTCCTGCATACCAAAGACCCTGATTCCCCACGGGAGTGTGTGTTCCGACTGAGTCGGTCCGTGGCAAAGAACAATACCAAAGTTTTATTTTATTTAGACTACTCTTTCATTTCTTTAAAACATCCCTAATATAAAAGGAAAACCTGCAAGCATAGATAGGAAGTGGATTGCCTATTGAGTTTAGAAAATAAAAAATGTGAGGTGCTGCACGAGAAAAATAGACAAGTTCCGTGAACTTGACATCCTTGGAACAATGTGGAAGATCAGGGAAATGAGGACAGTGCCAAGTCTTACCGAGTCATATGAAAAATATTTGAAAAGAATATATTCACTACAGAGAAAAATATATTATATACAATTAGAAAACAAAACAACCACAGAAAGATCCTATGTTAGGATGGTCTTTTATGTTCAACAGATAATAAATAACACATGTCACAAAAGAACACATCAGAGATAGTGGGGCCTGAGAAGGCTGTGTCTTAGGGGACAAATCCCAGCTGTCAATGTCTGTTGTACCAAGTCCAAACTCATGGTGATAGCTGCCTCCAACTTCAGTAAGTGTAGAGTTTAATGAAAGGAATAGAAACTACATGTTTGAAATACACTGTATGTTATCCAGATCTTGAGGGGAAGAGGTTATTTGATTCCATCGGTGGACTATGAGATATTTTCATGTTTTTTGTTTTTTGTTTTTTGTTTTTTGAGGAAAATGTGAAGTCATTTGCAGGGCTTTAATCAGAGTAGGTTTTAACAATGTTAGAAAAAACTATGTTGTTTCTTTGCTTTGTGACTAAAATGAAGGCTTTGAATGTGGAAGGCTACATTGAAGCTGGTGTGAAAACCAGGTGAAAAATCTAGGCTGTGGATCTAATCCTCCAGCAAGTTGCAAGCTGAAAGGCATGCTGATTTAGAAGACAGTGACTTGAGCACCATGCTGATAGAAATCTGCCCTGGAAGAGCATTAAACAGTGAGTCTCTGAACTGTAGAGATGGCTCAGGGGTTAAGAGCATTGGCTGTTTTCCCAAAGGACGGGGGTTCAATTTCCAGCACCAAAATGGCAGCTCAAACCTATGTAACTCCACTTCCAGGGTCTCTCTCTCTCTCTCTCTCTCTCTCTCTCTCTCTCTCTCTCTCTCTCTCTCTCTATCTCTATCTCTATCTCTCTCACTCACTTACCAACACGTTCAGGCAAAATATTAATGCATATGATAAGTCAACAAGCAAATAAAAGATTTGTCCTTAAACAGTGAAGCTCACAGAAGCCTGTCAATATTCATTGTAGAAATAGGAGTGTTTCTCTTGCCTCTACAGCTATTGTTTTCATTTTGAAGACACATTTATGACCATATATGACCAAACAATGGCACTTCAGGTAGTAATTTAATATATGCCTCAATGTAATCTTTAATTTTCATCTCATTTTTATTAGGAAACTAAGTTAATTGTTGTAAAATTAATCCTATAAAGACTATCTGACCTATAAACATGATTATACCTTATTCAAAGTCGTAACTAATGTTAAGGATATATATCATATTAATATATAAACACACAGATACACACTCACGTGCATGTGTACTTCCAACATCACATTCCTCTTTTACTCCTCCACTACATCATTTCTATTTTCTTGTAGAGAAATATCATTTCATCATTGGGCAGATGTAAGTAAATAGTAGGATCATTGATTTTTAATATTTGAAATTAAATATAATATTGATTTTAGGCTGTCATAAAGTTCTCTTGTCAAACAGCCCATACCATTTGTGTTTCTATTAATTTTCTACTAGCCAGTAGAATAGTTATTGTTTTAATTAACATACTCCCAAGGAAGGTTTGTGCATGTGAGTGTGTTTGCACAGGGAGGAGAGAGAAATAACAGGGAGACGAAGAGGGAGATGGAGAGAGAAAAGGGGAAGGAAGGAGAGGGAGAAGAGGAATGAGGAAGAGGTGAGGGGGAAGGAGAGGGAAAGGGAGATGGATCATGTGATATTAGGGAAGCTAAAATTTCTACTTTTAGCTTGTGCATAAGAGGCAGCAGGTGATATAATGAGGACCAACCCCAGAGGCCTGAGGATGAAGCCAGTGCCAGCAGCTAACCTTGTGAGTTCTGATTCAGCATTAAGGAAAGAAACATCAACCACAGGACCAGGCAGGTGTCCAAGCTCGACCAGCAGCAAATTTGCCATTCTTGCGGCTCAGTGAATTAGATGATGCTCTATCAGGCTGCTGAAGGTGAGTCATCTTTGCTCTGCCTACAGGCTCAAGCACTAGTCTTTCTCAAACCTTCGCACAAACTCAGAGCGATGTTTTACCAACTCTGTGAATAGCTCTTAGCCCTGTCAATTTGACACACAAACTTGAACATTATGCTTCAATTCTGAACCATTTACGCCAAATGCACATGTAAGTTTTCAGATGTAGCACTTGATTCTTAATTCTGATGTTTTTGACCAATAATTCTGTCTGAAACCCTAAAAGCAAAGAACATATACTTTTTGGTTCCTTATTGCATGCAATAGTTTGGAACATATTCAATCCATATTTAACGTATTGACATTTTAGTTATCATGTGCCTTGCAGTTATTGAAAGGTAAAGAAATGCTATAAGACTTGGTAGTGCATATCTGAGAACCCATCATGGGGTGTAGAGTCATGAATGATGCCCTGAGGCCAGTTTAGACTAAAGCCTGTGGGAAGGAAGGAAGGAAGGAAGGAAGAGAGGGGGAGGGAAGGATGGAAGAGGGAGGGAGGAAAGGAGGAATAAAGGAAGGGAGGAAGGAAAAAATATTGTTTACTTTTTTTGTATTTAGGATTAGAGATAGTCTAAGAGTTCTAAATTCCACATTTAGTTTTGTTCTAAATTATATTTTGTGTTCAAGGAGATGGAGGCTTAAGACCCTGATATCAGTCTGTGATACACATGTTGCACACATACTACTCAGAATAAGATATCAGTAACTCAACATAGATTTGAAAGAAAAAATGAAAATAAAGTTTGTGTAGTCTTGGTCCTTTTTCCAATAGGGTTTTGGTACAAAGAAATAGAGGACGATCTGTGTTTGCATTCGAGAAGAATGTCTATTACAGTTTAAGAAAACAGTGCTGGAAGGGGTTGCAGTGACTTCCCATGAAAAATTATTCCTTCTAACATTGTCAGAATAATCTCATTTTAAAATTCAAGATCAAAGCAGAATGTAAATGTACTTGCCTGCTGCATAGGAAACAGCCCATAGCAGTGTGTTACCACTGAGTCTTGACAAGGTCCACATCTCACTTGAATTTTTTCAAGATAAGTTCTGCCAGCTGTTCCTTTTTATCAGCCAATATTTTGACAGACTTGAGTTCCTAAGTTGAGTATGTCAACACTTTTAATGACTTAGCACAAAGTGTTATGATTTGCCATCGTGATGAAATGAAAACAGGAGATGACCTCATTAAATCACAAAGCATTTTATAATACTGTTCAGTGTACCCAGGCAGTTGAAGTGAGTTGGTTACTGAAGGGTTCTATACACACTAATGGTGAGATCAGTAGAGGATAATCTCTGTGTCATATAACTCATAAAGGAGTATGTATGGCTGTCAGAAAAGTTGTAATAACCTTTATATATGAATTTTTGATGCAATGGTACACTCATGATAAAGAGGCTAATGTAGGTACTAATCTGATAGCTATAACAGACATTTTGATACATGGGGTTAGATAAAAAAATAAAATTGTATGATGAAAATGACAAATTATAAAAAAGCCATAATGAAAGCCAGTAAATTCTATGATGAGACAGGGATCCATGTCTTGTAAAATTTGGAAGAAAATTGTTAATTCAAATTACATTTTATTTTATAAGATTCATTATATTATTATTTTTCACAAAGGTTGTTTTTTAAAGAACTATGACTAAAATTTTTACCTTAATTTTAATTTTATGTTGGAATTTCTTTTCATCCATGTGACCATCTCTTTGTCCTGATAAGAACTAATCACATTTTTTTACTCTTTTTTTTAAAACTTTTATTTTCTATATTCTATGTTTACATTCCAAAGGCTTTCCCCTTTCCCAGTTCCCCCCCTCCCTATGTCCCATAATTCCTCGCCCCCAACTATTCCCCAATCATTCCCCCTTCCCCCACGGATTCTCTACAAAACTGGATCCAATCTTTACAGGCCCAGGGTCCTCTCCTTTCTTCTTGGGAATCATTTGACTTGCTAACTGTGCCTTGAGTATTTAGGGCTTCTGGGCTCATTAATATCCACTTATCAGTGATTGCATTTCATGTGTATTCTTTTGTGATTGGGTTAGCTCACTCAGGATGATATTTTCCAGGTCTAACCATTTACCTACAAATTGCATGAATTCATTATTTTTAATTGCTGAGTAGTATTCCATTGTATAAATATACCACATTTTCTGTATCCATTCCTCCTTTGAGGGATATTTGGGCTCCTTCCAATTTCTGGCTATTATAAACAAGGCTGCTATAAACATAGTGGAGCATGTGTCTTTATTGTATGCAGGGAAATCCTCTGGGTATATGCCCAGGAGTGGTATGCCAGGGTCCTCTGGAAGTGACATGCCCAATTTTCTGAGGAACCGCCACACTGATTTCCAGAGCGGTTTTACCATTTTGCAATCCCACTAACAGTGTAGAAGTGTTCCTCTTTCTCCACATCCTTGCCAGCACTTGTTGTCTCTTGAGTTTTTAATCTTAGCCATTCTGACTGGTGTGAGGTGGAATCTCAGGGTTGTTTTGATTTGCATTTCTCTGATGACTAATGATGTTGAACATCTCTTAAGGTGTTTCTCGGCCATCCGAATTTCTTCTGGTGAAAATTCTTTGTTTAGCTCTGTACCCCATTTTTTGATAGGGTTATTTGGTTCTTTGGGGTCTAACTTCTTGAGTTCTTTGTATCTATTGGATATTAGTCCTCTGTCGGATGTGGGGTTGGTGAAGATCTTTTCCCACTTTGTTGGTTGCCGTTTTGTCCTTCTGACAGTGTCCTTTGCCTTGTAGAAACTTTGTAATTTTATGAGGTCCCATTTGTCAATTCTTGATCTTAGTGCATAAGCTATTGGTGTTCTGTTCAGGAACTTTCCCCCTGTGCCTATGTCCTCCAGTGTCTTCCCAAGTTTCTTTTCTAATAGTTTCAGTGTGTCTGGTTTTATGTGGAGGTCCTTGATCCACTTGGAGTTGATCTTAGTACAAGGAGATAAGAGTGGGTCAATTCGCATTCTTCTGCATGTTGACCTCCAGTTGAACCAGCACCATTTGTTGAAGAGGCTATCTTTATTCCACTGGATGGTTGTGGCTCTTTTATCAAAGATCATGTGACCATAAGTCTGTGGGTTAATTTCTGGGTCTTCAATCCTATTCCATTGATCCACTTGCCTGATGCTGTACCAATACCATGCAGTTTTTTTTAACACAATTGCTCTGTAGTACTGTTTAAGGTCAGGGATATTGATTCCCCCAGAAGTCCTTTTATTGTTGAGAATAGTTTTAGCTATCCTGGGTTTTTTGTTGCTCCAGATGAATTTGAGAATTGCTCTTTCTAGATCTATAAAGAATTGAGTTGGGATTTTGATGGGGATCACATTGAATCTGTAGATTGCTTTTGGCAAGATGGCCATTTTTACTATATTGATCCTGCCAATCCAGGAGCAACAAATATTTTTCCATCTTCTGATGTCTTCTTCGATTTCTTTTTTCAAGGACTTGAAGTTCGTGTCATACAGATCTTTCGCTTGTTTGGTTAGTTACGCCCAGGTACTTTATGTTGTTTGTGGCTATTGTGAAGGGTGTTATTTCCCTAACTTCTTTCTCAGCCTGCTTGTCCTTTGAGTACAAGAAGGCTACTGATTTGCTTGAGTTAATTTTATAACCAGCCACTTTGCTGAAGTTGTTTATCAGCTGTAGAAGTTCTCTGGTGGAGTTTTTTGGGTCACTTAAGTAAACTCTCATATCATCTGCAAATAATGATAGTTTGACTTCTTCCTTTCCAATCACTTTTATATATCAATTCTGAATATATTGTAAAATTTGTTAAGGAAAATAAATGTGTTCGTCTCCATATAATTTGAGGCTTGTAATAATATTTTTAAACTACTGCATGTATTTATACTGTGTATGTGTATGCATGACAGCTCATATGTGAAGGTCGGTTCTCTCTTTCTACTATGTGAGATCCAGATTCCAAATTCAAATGCTTTTACCCACTGAACTATCTCATTGGCCCCTTGAACTTTGTATGTATGTATGTTTGTATGTATGTATGTATGTATGTATGTGTATATATATATATATATATATATATATATATGAATTAATGTGGGGTGTGTGTGTGTGTGTGTGTGTATGTGTGTGTGTATGTGTGTGTGTATAGACATCTATTATATGGCACACACATAGAGGCCAAAATACAACTTTTGGAAATTGACAATTTTCTTCCCTAAACAGGACCCACTGATCTAACATGTCATCAAATCTGGCATGTGTCTTTACTGAAGAAGCCAATTCACCACCCATAGGTTAATAATGTTTATGAAATATAATTACAGCAGTTATATTTCATCAAAAATGGTTCAATTAAGTCCTTCCAACTGAGAAACTTCACTTTGGGAGTTTTGGTCTAGCCTTTTTAAAAAAAAATCCCTGTAAGCAAGAACAGATGCATGAGAACCTTTTCTGTGAACTATTCTGCCATGATAAAACATCACTTGAAAACTTTCCAGAATGAATTAGTGAGAACAAGATGCATAAAACTGTCAATGGTAATGAGTTATTGGTGCTGATTTCCTGTATCAGAGTTTGAATGCCATTTATCTGCAGACATTAATTACGGATGTCTCTTTATAAGCAAGTTAATAGATAATTTTTATTGGCTAAGTCTTAGAACTTAATAACTATCATAATGGGTAGGTCATAAGGTCTAGAGCATTTGCATTACAGGTGACAAGGTTACCTCCAGATCTTTCCAGTATGAGAGTTGACACTTGACACTAAATTACTCTCAAGGGATAATCTGAAAAATGACTTCATAGTCTGCCTGTGAAATTGCTCTGTAAGCTAGCCACACTTTCTCTTGCTTTCTGAATTGTTGACCATTATATTTTATGATTTACTTAGATTCTAGAAGAACAGATAACCCCTCACCTCTGTCTTACATTGTCTTTATTGTTGTTGTTTGGTTGGATTCTTTGTCTTTTCAGAGGAGGTACTGGCAATGTAGAGTAAGCTGTCTGCATTCACTGTCTTCCCCCACTGCTTCTGCTATTCAATTGCTCTGGTTCCAATGCTCCTCCCCCATAGTCAGAAAATGTTTAGTAAATGATTCACTTTCATTTGAATACGATTTAGTTAAAGTTTCTATTGCTTTGATAAAGCACCATAACCAAAAGCAACTTGGAGAAGAAGGGTTTATTTAGGCTTACATGTTTCAAACAGTCCATCATGAAGTAAAATCAAGGCTGGAACTCAAGGCAGGAGCCTATGTCAGACACTGAAGCCAAGGCCACGGAGGGGTGCTGCTTACAGTCTTTCTCTCCATGGTGTGCTCAGACTGCCATGGTGTGGTACATAGTAAAACCACATGGCAAGGGGTCAAACCACCTACATCAATCATTAGTTAGGAAAAAGTCCTACAGACTTGCTTATAGCCAATCTGAATAGAGATATTTTCTCAACTGTGATTCATCTTCACAGAGGACTCCCTAACTTGTGTTAATCAGACAAACAAAACAAAACAAAAAGTAGGACAAAATACAAGCACTCTATTTGATGAATGAAGCCAGGTTGCATCCCTATAATTAATAAAACACCAGTATGTCAGGTAACATTTTTTAACTTAAATGTTGAAAGTAAATGTAAAATAAGAAAACAAACAAAAATAACCCTATAATCAGCAATGTTGTAAGATCAACTTGCATGAATCAATAGCTTTTCTAATACACGCACAGCATACAGAAAAAGTGATTATAGACCTATTCTCATTCAGAATAATCTTAAGGAAAATAAATTACCTAGGAATAAACCTAACCACAGAAGTGATGGATTTCTGTAATGAAAGCTTTCCATCTCCAAA
Organism: Apodemus agrarius; assembly: GCA_964023405.1. NCBI lineage: Eukaryota > Metazoa > Chordata > Mammalia > Rodentia > Muridae > Apodemus > Apodemus agrarius. The sequence continues at coordinate 96,606,493 of OZ030012.1, read as the reverse complement.
GAGAGTAATAAAGTAAGTAGCAAATGGAAAGACCTTCTAGGATCAAGGATGGCTAGAATTAATATTGTGGTAATCACTATAAACTTTATATAAATGTAAATATATACATAATTATATGCATACTACACAATGTTTGTAAGTATTAATGTGCCTTTGTGTAATATTTTATTTAGCACATGTATACATAACAATGTTTAATATCTAAAATATTTCTCTTTTGTGTTATTTATTATACTTATGCTTTGGCATAATGTAAACTCATAAGTTTTTCACTTTTTCCTGAAATGTAGCGCATATTATTTTCATGTGCAGTCATCATGCTGCATCATCTAGTGAAAACAGTGGTTCACTAGGACCCTTTCCCTTAATTGTTGCTAAGTACTTGACAGTTAGTCTTTTTCCCATCAAACAACCCCACTATCCCAAGCCTCTAGGAACTCCCCCTAGAGTTATACAATAGAGAATACAATAACTCCCATTGTATTCTCAACTTCAATGAAATGGACTTGGTTTGGATATCACTTGTGAAAAATATATGCAGTAATTGTGCTCCTGTGCCTGACTTTTTTCAAATTTCAAGTCTATTCATCTTGTTATAATATATATAATTCCATCCTTTACTGTAGAGTGGTGGTTTGAATATGTTTGGCCTAGGGAGTAGCACAATTATGAGGTGTGGCCTTGTTGGAGTACATATAGCTTTGCTGGGGGAAGTGTGTCACTGTGGGGGAGGGCTTTGAGACCCTCCTCCTAGCTACCTGGAAAACAATCTTCTGCTGACTTTCAGATTAAGATATAGAACTCACAGCTCCTCCAGAGCTGTGCCTGCCAGGATGCTGTGATGCTTCCTGCCATGATGATACTGGATGGAACCTCAGAACATGTAAGCCAGCCCCCAATTAAATTTTGTCCTTTGTAAGGGTTGCCTTGGTCTTAGTGTCTGTTTACAGCAATGAAATCCCTAACTATGACATATGGTTACATAGTCATCTGTTGCATAAGTATTCCATGTTTTATTTACTTCTCAGCTTATGAATACTTAGGTTGTTTTGATGGCATGTCAATTTCAAAGAGTGCTTAAATAAACTTAGGGATATAGTGTTCCAATATGTCAATTTTTAAAAACTATTAAAATTACTTATTTTATTTGCATCATAAATGCTGTCCATTCCTGGTTCCTCTCCCCAGAGTTTTTCCCTATGTCCTCCCTCCCCTTTGTCTCTGAGAGAGTGCCCCCTGACACCCTGTTCTCTGGGGTATCAAGTCTCTACAGGAGGATCCTCTTCCACTGAGACTAGACAAGGCAGTCCTCTGTTACATATGTGCCCGGGCCTCAGGCCAGCTCTTGTATGCACATTCATTGGTGGCTTAGTCTCTGGGAGCTCCCAGGGGTTCAGGTTACCCCTGCCAGAGGTAAATTATGGACAGCTTTAGTGTATAGTCAGAAGCAGTCCTATTGCCCCACACTTGGGATCAAAATGAAACACATCAATATTTCAGTGTTATAATAGCACCAGTGTTATCTTGGAGCTATATGAAAGAAAATTTCCACTTCTACATATTACAGTGTAAAGGTAAAACAAAGAAGAAATCTGTGTCTATTACATGTAACATGCAGTCCCATTCACTTAAGGACAGATTTGTTGTGTTTATGGAGGTGAACAGCATCTCTCTCTCTCTCTCTCTCTCTCTCTCGCTCTCGCTCTCGCTCTCGCTCTTGCTCTCTCTGTAAAGACACCATAATTCTCACTACAGATCTTCTTCAGAAGACTACCACCAGAAAACCATAAATTATATGATATGTTGGTTGACTAATATATCAAATTAATGCCATCTTAATGGATGATCAGTTGTTCTGAGGAAGAGCTGTGTGAGAGTTTTGGTGTCTTTAAAACACACTGAAATAGAAATGTGCTTTCATTTTAATCCCTGGTGTGGGGTGTGGTGCTGTTTCTAAGTGTTCACTGTAGCTGCCCAGAATTTGCCTTTAGTAGGGGCGTGATTTTACCAGATGTAGATAGTTTCTCAGATCACCTGACATTCAGAATTCCTGGGACTTTTCAGAGAGTATTTAAATTCTACAAAGAACATTGTGTGTGTATAGGTATGATTGGGTCTGGGAGGGGCTTGTTGGTTGGCTGTTATTTGGTGTTGGTTGTGGTTTGTTAAGTTGTCATGAGTAAAGAAGAAATACCAAAATGAAATTAGATATTCTGACATCAAAAATCAAACTTGCCCAAGAAACCCAATGTCCCCAATTATCATGAAGCAGTTTGTTGATAATATCATCCCCTCTCCTCTCTATTGTTTCTCTTCTATCTAGTGGTAGGGAGTTGAAAAGTTGGGAAAAGGGAGGAGAAGAATAAAAGAACCCACAAAATAGTAAAGATCTATGTAGATCCATGTTAATTTACTTTATTTTATATTTTTAATTAATCATTCCATTAGTTTACATCTCAGATTACATCCCAATTCCTGGTTACCCCTCCACAAATTCTCATATCTCATATCTGCTCTCTTTCCCCTACTCTTTGATTCTATTAGGGTGCTCTGCCACCCACCAACCCTCTCCAGACCCACCTTTTCAGCATCCCTCTATGCTGTGGCATCAAACCTATAATATCGCTACTATATTAAAACTCTACCAATGGTGTCCCAGGAATCACTTTTCTCTACATTTTTGCCAGGAATTTGTAACTTTTGTTTTTGTTTTTGTTTTGTTTTGTTTTAATTGATACTCCTGTGGGTATGACTTGATATTTAAATGGGATTTGGATTTGCATTTCCATCATGATTCATGATAGTGATAATGTTTTCATGTCTCTATTATCTAGTTCTGTCATCTTAAATCCTTGGGTTAGATTTTTTCTAATGATTTTTTTTCAAAACAGGGTTTCTCTGTGTAGCCCTGGCTGTCCTGGAACTCACTTTGTAGACCAGGCTGGCCTCGAACTCAGAAATCCGCCTGCCTCTGCCTCCTAAGTGCTGGGATTACAGGCATGTGCCACCACCGCCCGGTTCATGATTTTTTAAAGAAAAAGATAATTTATAATTACGAAATTTTAAAATTACATTTGGTCAAATTCAGATATTTCTATGTGGCTTAACAGTATTTTTAGTGTTGAGAGGAACTTTCTACATCAGTTGTTATTACCATATATCTAAGAAATTTTATCTAGTTCCACAGGCACATCACCTAAATCCATTGACTAATGTGATAAACTCTGTTAAGGCAAATTGGAGGTTAAATATCGGGTTGGTTTTACTTTTTCTTTATTTCTTTCTCTTTCTCTCTTTTTAAAATTTCAATGTATCGAAAAAACATGGTAGAGGCTAGAGTGGGAAGATTAAATGTGGAGAGGATTAATTGGGGAAAGGACATGGGTAAGGGAGGGACAAATAATACTAAGGATCATTAAGAAAGGGCATATGGAAATCTACTATAGGAGAAGCTTACTAATATATATATATATATATTGTGAATATTTATATATTACTAATATATATATATTATGTGACTATTATTTCATATATATATATATATATATATATATATGAAAGAAATCTAAAAGGAGCTATTGAATAAATGGAAAAACAATATTCCAATTAGATCTCTTTCACCACCAACTGAAACCTCATTTTCAGGAACATGCTTTATCTAGTAGAGTCATTGGCCAAAGTACCACATGGAAACCTCTAAACATATCAGGCTATTCCCAAGACTTGGCTTTTCTCTACAAACTGATAGTAAAGGCCACAGTGCTGAAGACAACACTGTCAGTGCTCATTGAACATGGAGAAGATGAGATAGTGCCAAACAAAAGGTGTTCCTCTGACTGATGAGGGCTCATACTGCAAGTTACCCAGCATTCTACCCAAGGTCAAGGGTAGTCATCAACCAATCTATAAGACTCATGACCTAAAGTGGTAAACTTCCAGGGAGATAATGCTGCAACAGTGGTACAAATTTTGCAGGAGTAACTAAATATTCTTTGTTTGGATTTGAGGATTACTCCATGAGATGGAACACATGTCCGATACTAGGGAGTCTAAGAACCTAAGAACAGAGAAAGCATGAACCTAGAGGAAAAACAAATGTTCTGCTAAATGAACATAGCAATGAAATGATTCCTAATGATGTTCTGCTGTACCTATAGTACAGTGTCTGGGCCAGCCATCTTCAGAGAAGCTTCTTACAGTATATGGGAACTGATATAAGTTATGGAAACTCACTACTAGATAATGAGTAGAGAGAAATTTTGGAATACCCAGCCTTTGGCATGCTGTCTTCCCCAAGACCATCTCCTCGGGGGTCAGGAAACTACACATAAGAGGAGGTGTAAGAATTGTAAAAAGCAGAGAATAATTGGCTCCAAGGAAAGAGTGTCCCTCAAAAACAACAGAACTGATGTACATGTGAACACACAAAGACTAAGGTAGCACAGACAGAGCCTGTACAGATTTAAACCAGATATTGTTCCCAGTGCTGGGAGGAGTAAATAGGCAAGGGCTCACACCTCTAAATAAGAAGGTATCTGTAATTGGCACATGCGTGCAAAGAATAATATAGTTTTTCCAGTGGATTCTCACTGGGTAGATGACATAATCTTCAGGTTACGCTACAAGCTTTACAGTAGAGGATCAACACAAAGTAAATTCAATGGTATTTTTGTAGACTATTTGTCTCATATTGCTTTGTTCGAGCATTTATATTTGGTCTTATTGGTCTTTTGACTGTATATTATGTTTTCTTATTTAGCGTTTTGTGGGGTGTTTGTGTGTGTGTGTGTGTGTGTGTGTGTGTGCGCGTGTGTGTGTTTCCTGTAGTTTTTTTGTTTCTTCTTAGTTTTCTAAAGTGAAAGGAAAGATATGAGCGAGTCTAATGGAGGAAGGGAGGAAGGATCTGAGAGGAGTTGGGTATGAGGATAGGGATGATCAGAGTATGTTATATGAATAAAATGACTTTCAACAAGCAATAGATAATAAAATGTACATGTACGTAAGTTAATTGTATTCTACCAAAAAGAAAAATGATATTTGCCAGAAACAATTCTTAGACACAGAAAAATAAATAGGACATGTTCTTTATACTCTGTCATATGTAAATACTAGCTTCTGATTATAATTATACCCACACATGTGTATATGTGTATTTGCATGTTTGTGTGTGCATGTCTGTGTGCATTTGTGTGTGTGTGTGTGTGTGTGTGTGTGTGTGTGAGCATTACAAATGAATGTGAATCCTGCAACTAGAAAGGAGAACATGAAAGGGGAATAAATAGTCTTTGATGTTAACAGAATATTTGAGACATGAATATGGGAAGTGGACTACTACTGGTGGTGGAATAACACTAAGAGCTGGGGAGGGGAGTGAGAAAGGACGATCAACCAAATCAAGACATGTACAAAAATGCTGGAAGGAAACTTGTGTCTTTCTGGGTTAATTAAACTGGTAATAAATTAAAGTAAAATAATTGATATATCAATCTAAACAAATTTACTCACTAGTACTAAGCTGATTTTTTGAAGTAAAGCAGAGACAAATTCTGCTGTGGTGATGTCTGTACTTCTTTGCAGTTTTATTACACATAATTTCTGAGTAGATAATATGTCTAGTCAATCATTTCCCATGTAATGTCATTCCAGCTGGGAATGATGGGTGAGATACCCAAGGGAGAATTTAAATTTCTACTTTTCATCAATTTTCTCTATCTAAACTCAGTTTTCTCCACAAGTGATTTAAATGTATTTAAAATTTTAATTGATTGAGTAGACAGGTCAAAGACTTCTAGACACTAGAAGATTTAATGGATTGTGACTTGGGAAATGTGTTTTAAACTATAGTAATCTTCAATTTATAAAAAGCCTGTGACTATTCTCAGTGCTTTCATTGGAAAACCATAGGAAATGAAATAAAACTTATGTTTTTAAATGATTGTTTTTATGGTGTCTATCTTGTGAATTCATAGTTTCATGGAGGGTATATTTACCATATTCCAGTGGGGTACTTTTATTTATTTTAAACATTGTGAAGAATAAATTGTTTTACTTATTATAAAAAATTAAGGTTGTACAGAAGCAAAGTTATAGAAGACATTAAATTAAGGATTTTATTGAGCTTCTGGGTATCAATTTTCATTTAGTGGTGTTTCACAAGTGATTTTCATAACAATATATAGATGAATATACTAGTTTTTTAGCTATCAATAATAAAATTTGGACTGACTTTAGTATTAGAGACAGTTTTATTTCCTTCCTATTTTTCATTTTATATTGATTTTTAAATTGAAAAAGCTGTGTTTTTATGTGACTCATGTAAAATTTTCCACAAGCAAAGCTTAATTCTACATTGCTTCTAGAGACATAGTGTTTATTTATTGATCCTGTCAAGTGCATTTTAAATAACTGTTTATACCCAATACCTATACAATAGTGTTGCTGTCAGCTTTGGTCAGAGAAGCTTCTGTTTATAACCATAGGCCCTCAAAACTGGTTAAATTCTAAGAATAAATGACTATTGAATGTCTAGTCTCAAACAAATAATCTGTTTCACTCCTTCCAAGGCTCAAAGAACATCAGAGAGCAAGTAATTAAAAAAAAAACATAAGAGCTCAGGGAAGGCAAACAGTTTAGAACACCACATCTCAACTTCCAGGCACAAAAAGGCTTTTACATACCTGAACTCAGAACAGTTGTGATTTTGGCCCACCACCTGCATAGGATTGGGCCTGTCAGTACGCTTTTATGAAGCAGAGAGGAACTTAGGGGACCCATTCTTCTCTGTGGATTTGTATACAACTGAAGGTGGGTAGGATATGGTAATATATTTTCTTCTGTGGTATAGGCAATGTCAAGGTACTGAAGGACCTATATACAATATCCCAGATTTCCTGTAAAGAACTCTAGTGAATCTCCTTGGGCGCACACACAGACAGAAAGGTCATGAAGGAAGAAGCAGTGTTGGATGGAAAGAGGAAGGTTTTAACCTTTTAAGCAGGATTGAGCAGGGTACAAGGGAAGGTAATGAGGTAAGGTTGAACAGGATTGTGCTACATTACATACTTACACAAACTGTCATCATGAAGCCCATTATAATGCCTAAGTAATATCATAGAAATAGTTTGAAATGATGGATTGATTGATTATTGATGGTTTTTGTTGTGTTGGAGATAAGACCTCCCACAGTAGACAAGAACTTTGTCATGTAACTATATTTCCTGTTCCAAAGAATTGAAAACACTAAATAATGAAAATGAATTAGGAAAGAAATCAAGAGAAGGAGAATCATTAGCCTCATTTATGTTTCTCAGTGTTGTTCATGATCAAACTGTCATTTAATTTTATTTTATTTTATTTCATTCCATTTTAATTTTTTATTTATTTACATTCCAAATGTTGCCCTCTTTCCTGTCCCCCTCCAAGAATTCTTCATCCCTCCCCTTTGCTTCTAAAAGCATGCTCTCCCACCTCTAACCTACGCACCTCCCTACTCCCATTTAACCCCCAATACATCCCCCTTTTCTGAGGCATCAAATTTCTATAGGATTAGGCACATCCTCTGTCACTGAGATCAGACAAGGCAGTCCTCTACTACATATGGGCTGTGAACCTCAGACAAGCCTGTATATGCTCTTTGGTTGGTGGTTCAGTATCTGGGAAATCCTACTTTTGGACTTCCTATGTGGTTGCCATCCTCTTCAGTACCTTTAATCCCTACCCCTACTCTTCCATAGGGGTCCCAGAGCTCAGTCAAATGGTTGGCTGTAAGAATCTGCATCTGTCTCAATCAGAAGCTGGTAGAACCTCTCAGAGGACAGCCATGCTAGGCTCCTGTCTGCAAGAACAACATGTTATCAGTAATATTTTAGGATTTGGTGACTCTCTATTGGATGGACTGGCCCAACTTGGGCCTGTCACTGGATGGTCATTCCTTCAGTTTCTGCTCCATTTATGTCCCAGCATTTATTTTAGAGAGGAATAATTCTGGGCCAAAAGCAATAAAGGTAGTTTGGTGACCCCTCCATCTATTGGAATATCTGTCTATCTACTGGAGGTGATCTCTTCAGGTTACATCTCCATATTGGGCATTTTGGTTAAGGTCATTCCCACTGAGTCCTGGGAGCCTCTCACATCCTAAGAGTCTGAGACTCTCTAGAGGAATCCCTTCCCTCTCAAACCTGCAACTATATATTTCCATTCATTCCCCTGACCCTATAACCTTCTCTCTTTTCTCTCTATACCTGATCCCATCCCCCTTTTTACCTTACCCTTCTTACCCCACTCACATCTCTTCCCTCCCTCTGACTCCCATAATTATGTTGTTCTCCCTTCTAGGTGAGATTGAAACATTCTCACTTGGGCCTTCCTTCTTGTTAAACTTCTTATGGTCTATGAGTTTTATGATGGATATTTTGTACGTTTTGGCTAATACCTGCTTCTCAGTGAATACAAACCATGCATGTTCTTTTGGGTCTGGGTTACCTCACTCAGGATGATACTTTCTAGTTCTATTCATTTGCCTGCAAAATTCATGATGTCCTTGCTTTTAATAGCTGAATAGTATACCATTCTGTAAATTAAAGACAACTTCTGTATTCATTTTCCAGTTGAGGGACATCAAGGTTGTTTCCATCTTCTGACTATTATGAATAAGGCTGCTAGGAACATAGAGGGGCACATGTCCTTGTGTTACAGTGGAGCATCTTTTGGATATATGCCCAAGAGTGCTATAGTTGGGCCTTCAGATAGAATTACTTCCAATTTTCTGAGGAAATTGACTTGCAGAGTGGTTGTACCATTTTACAATTCCATCACCAGTAGAGGAGTGTTCCTTTTTCTCTACATCCTCAGTAGCATGTGCTGTCACTTGAGTTTTTGATCTAGGATATTTTATTGGTGTCTGGTGAATCTCAGAAACATTTTGATTTGCTTTTCCCAGATGATTAAGGATGTTGAACACTTCTTTAAGTTCTTAGTGCCCATTTGAGATTCTTTTGTTGAGAATTCTCTGTTTAGCTCTGTACCCCATTTTCAGTTGGATTATTTCATTTTTGGAGGTTAACTTCTTGAGTTAGTTGTATATTCTTTCATATTAGCCATTTATTGGATATAGAGTTAATGAATTTTTTCCAAATATGTAGTTTGCCATTTTATTCCTCTGATTGTGTCCTTTCCCTTACAGAAGCTTTTCAGTTTCATGAGGTCCCATTTGTCAATTGTTGATCATAGAGCTTGACCTATTTGGTAGTATGTTCAGGAAATTTTCCACTGTGCCAATGCATTTGAGGCTATTTCCCATATTCTCTTCTATTAGATTTATTGTATCTGGTTTTATGGCGAGGTTCTTGATCCACTTGTACTTGAGCATTGTTCAAGATGATATATATGAATCATTTTTCTACAATCAGACTACCACAAACTGCCTTTTCAAGTGATTCTTCCATATATGAATATTTAGTTCTAAAAACTAATTTGAATCCACTCTTTTCTGCAAAGCATTGTCTCAATACATGATTATATTTATATTCTGTTTCAGCATGCTTATGAAATCATTACTTCAATCATATTGAATAAATCACAGATTTTTTTTTTTTGTAAAATTTAACTGAACAGGATCTTGTTATTATTGGAAAGTTGTATCCAAACATTCTACTAACATATAGACTTTATTAATTCATGAGGATTTCTGGGAAGTAAGACAAAATTTACAAGGGCCTACAAATACTAGTGTATTTATCTATTAAAAAACTCTAAACTTCAGACAGCTGACAATTTTAATATCTTTTTATATTCAGGGTTGCTTTGAAGCATGCCACAGCAATGCTTAAGAAGAAGCTTCTAGATCAGTCTTCCAAAGCATACTTCTATATATTTTTAGGACTAAGATATTACTCCCCAGGTAACTACTCCCTTTGAGCAGAGATTTAAATTAAAGAGGGTCACTGGCTGGGGTAGAATGTAGAGATGTGGTAATTCTTTGTAGAATATCATAGATCAATTTCTGATCTGCTGGTGTGAATAGGAAGCAGATGTCATTTGAGATATAGTTATTTTCCCAGCAGGACCAACTCTATTGAAGTTCATTTCTGTCCTCATGGAACTGGTGTCAGAAAAATCTTTATGTCATTTAAACTCTGTAAAGGATCAGTTGATGATTTTAAATAGATTTCCTATTTGTGTTTGCATAGGTACTTATATTTATGTGAAAAGGCATTCGAAACCCTTAGGTAATACAGGATATAAAACCGCAGCATATGAGAATGGCTTCAAGAGTAGTCTATTTAACAGTAAGAAGAAAGGCAAGTGTGATTTATTTGCCCCATTGGGCTATTTCTTTTTGGATCAATTTATAGGACAACTCAAGTAGTCAGGATAAGCATCCTCACCAAGGGAAGAAAATGTACACAACACACCATGCATGGCCATCCACTGTGCAGATCAAGGCAGTAGTTTTTCACGAGAGTTTTCCCTCAGTCTAATTTGTCTCTTTGACCCAGACATGGGAAGAAGATGCTGAAAATATTAAGCAAGGAACTGGAAGGCACAAATTTTATTCTGCTTCCCTAGGGGCAGTCACATAAATTCTGGTCTGGGAGGGATTGATGACTGTTCTTCAGGAGTGATAAAGACTAGGCACACTCTTTGGGTTGCATTTCAATCACTATGTTATCTGGAACTGTTACATGAAGTCAGAATAAGAAAGGAAGAAATGGGTTGTACAGAATATGCAAAATGTCTTATGTGGGAACAAAAATGTGATAACATTTAAATTCTAAGGAATATTTTCAGTACTTAGAGTGGGGCATGGTGTGGAGATTGGACTTCCCAGACCTGAAGATAGGGATAGAAACGGGAAAGAATTTTGATGACTGCTTTTGTTTCTACATTTTCTTCAGAAGCATGGGCAATTTAGCAAATAAAGATGGGAAAGCAAGGAATTTTACAATCTGATGGGAGTACTGAAAGCTTATGTTTTACCTTCATAGTATTGCACAAAAAATGAAGTTGGTGATAATGCTTTTGTTGTTTGCATTTGGGATTTGGTAATACTTCATTCTGAAACTAGCTGCTCTTGCTTGCTAGTTAAACAGTATCACTGAAGTATGCATGCATCCGACTTTCAATATTTTCAGTAATGAATATCTCTTAATAAACTGGGACCCTGTTTTGTTTGAGTGTATTCTATCTGTTGTCTATCTATCTATCTATCTATCTATCTATCTATCTATCTATCTATCTATCTTCATCATCATCATCTACCTATATTCTATCATCTACCTATCTGTCTGTCTGTCTTTATATAAATCATGTCTTTGCATATGTATGTGTGCATGTATGTGTGTTTATGTTTGCTTTAGAGAATTCAGCTGTTTTTCAAGAAACACTTAAAAGACATATAATTTTAAAGTAAGGAAATGGAGATAACTTTTTGGTTAAGAGCACTTAACTGCATTTCCAGATAAAGTGGAAATTTCTGGGTTCTTTTGAGACTCAGTTGTATCATGTGATATTTTTCAGAAAACTCTTTTATGGGATGGTTATGCTTGAAGTAGACACATAGGAGGGTATTTTGCTGAGAACAGACACGTGGTTTTCTGGAAGCTGCCTGGAATAGGGGCTTGTGTTTTTCTAGAACTGATGCTTGAAAGAACACATAATGTTTGGAAAGGGTATAAATATAACCCAACAGACAGTGCGGTGCGGTGTTGGTTTGTCTAGTCACTCTTTGCTGGTCATTGTTAGTCATAACTTTTTACAGAGAAACATAATAAAGGTCTTCTGTTGGTATTCCAGCAGCTTTTTACTACTTCTGAGGACTTGGCTGATTGGCAGAGCCTCGAGGTTTCATCTGGATCAAACTTCTTTCTAATTTGTGAATGGTCTTTGCTAGTACATCATGCTACCACTGCTGATTCCTGTGAACTAAACTGCTGATATCCTAACAATGCAGGTTGAATCCACTCTCAAAGAAGTATTCTTTAACAGGTGCACATCCCTACTTTGTCCTATTAACCTTTCCTTTCCACTATCTCTGGTGGGTGATGGGATAGAAGGAAGTTTAAAACATTTAACCACACTTACTAAAGTTGGTTTTGAAAACTATAAGCCTACATTCAGAGGAACCAAGTTTAGTTCCCAGCATCTGCCTCAGATGGGTCAAAACTTCTATAACTCCAGTCCAAGGAATAAAACACCCTCTTCTATCCTGTTGGAGCACCTGCACTCACATGTAAATATAAATAGATATTATTATTCATGATCCTCTTTTAAAATAAATTATATATTATTATTGTATGTGGCATGAATGCGGACATGCGCATGCTTTTTTCCACATCTCAAGATCATAGGCTAACTTTTAGATATTGGTTGCCTCATTCTACCATGTGTTTCTGGAGATTAAATTTAGTCTCCTTACCTATCAAATGATTTTACCCACAGAATCATTTTCTTCAGGTCCTTATTATTCTTTAGAAAATATGAAATTTGATTAAAGGCCTTAACATAAATGTATTACATTTAAAGAGTTCTCATATATATGAGTTAGCAGCTGTTGAGTAATATGCGAATAAAAGTTAGACTTGGAATTCTTCGCATTTGTAGACTTTTGCTCCATTTAGGATTCATGAAGGTCAATTCAATTTTGAAAATAGTTAAATGCTTTTCTACCCTTATTGGAAATGTAGAGTTTTTCTAGCACAAGTTCTCCACTGTTTACAAAGGTATAAAGAACATTCAATGCTATTCCACTCTATTACATTCATTGCCTCTACTCCAGGATGAAATGTTTAATGGAGCAGGAGCTGAGCACTTTGTAAAGATTTGGCACATTCCTTACATTTGTACTGTATCTCAGCAACATGAGTTTTCTGATGCTGATTTAGCACAAGAAGAGTTCAAAGCGTTGACACATTCTTTATATTTGTGGGAGTTTTCTTCAGCATACCTTCTTTGATACTAAAGTCTGAAGAATACTTAAATTATTTACTCCTTTCTTTGTACTTATAGGGTTTCTTTCCACAATAGATTCAAAGGTATTTGTTAAGGTATAATAGATAGTTAAATGCTTTTTCATATTTATTCCACTTCTGGACTTTATTTCCCATAAGACTTTGCTGACAATTAAATGTTTTGCTACTATTTTGTACATAATACTTGCCTTGTACATGAACAACTTTTAACAATGATGAAAGATTTTACCACATATATTTTATTAGTTTTTTGAAAAGATTTCATTACCCTTATTTATCTTAATGTCCCAACACATCTCAGACCCACACACCAACCCCTACCCATCCATCTTTCTTTTTTTTCCTAAAACCCATTAAGTTAAATATTTGCTATTCACACATGGTTAAATGTGTGGCTTGCCACTTATATAAAATTGACTATACAGTTACAGAAAATTCATGGTCCTTCTCCAAGCTACTTATCAATTGCCAAACTTCCTTGGCTAGGAGTGTGACATCATATCTCACTCTTCTCCCCAAGCTGTGATGTTGTGTAGCTTGGAATCACGGAAGTCATATGTAAACTACTACAACCTCTATGAGCATATACTTGCATGTATCCTATTATATCCAGAATAGTATATTTCCATGTAGTCATTTACCAACCAGTTCCTTCTTCTGCAGTGTTCAGAGAACCCTGAGAGGAAATGTGATATAGATGCCCCATTTAGGGATGAAAAATCAGCAGTCTCTTATTCGCTACATCTTGTCTTGTTATAGGTTTCTGTATTCATCATCATCTATTGCAAACAGATTTTCTTAACATTTTTTAACATTTGTAAATGTCCTTTGCAAAGGAATAGACTGATTTCCTACACCATCGCTCAAAGATTCTGTGACTTTCTCTTGCTTTAAAAAAGATATGTCTCAGCCAGGTGGTGGTGGCACATGTCTTTACTCCCAACACTTGGGAGGCAGAGGCAGGTGGATTTCTGAGTTCAAGGCCAGGCTCGTCTACAGAGTGAGTTCCAGAACAGCCAGGGCTACACAGAGAAACCCTGTCTCAAAAAAAAAAACCAAACAAAAAAGATATGTCTCCATATAGATACATAAACAAATATGATGATGGAGTCTTCACTAGTCACTTTACTGTATATGCACTCAATTTACCAAATACCCAGCTCTAGATTTTTATTTATAATTTCATTGGATGCCATGGGTGGTTTATATTTCTTTAATCCTCACACTCAAGAAGCATAGACTGGTGGCTCTCTGGGAGTTACAGGCCATCTTCATCTTTTTAGTGAGTTCTAGGACAGCCAGGACTAAATAAAACATGATTCAAAAAAATAAATAGTAAAGAATTTGCTGGTTGAAATGGACTTTTTTGCACTGGGAACACCTACTAGGGCATTGAAAAGTAAAGAATATTTCATAAATAACATCCCAAATTGATCACAATCTGAAATGTGTTTCAGTTTTAAGTCTCTTGTCAACAAAAGCAATTGAATAAAAATATGATCCAATGTTTCACTTAAATGTTCAGTTTATAAATGGAAACTTAGAATAGCTTCATTTTAAGACTTCTCATATTTCCTTAAAAAGGAAAAAGTTGTGTATATTTCCTGACACAAATAATCAGATTCTTGGCAGGATAATTGCGATACATTGAGTTATATTCTGAAAAGCTTAGGTTCTTGCTCTTGGAACATTTTTGGTTCTGTGCTGTTAGCATGTGTCACACCTTGGACTGGCCTTTGTTAGTGTACCAACCTTCATGCTTACATGCACTTTTCTGTCCATTCCTTAGAAAGTAGTTACCTAGATATCATTTTCAATTGTTCTCTCCATAACTTTTAAATGTGGATATTTTTAATCCATGCTCTGGGGCAAAGATTTAGGTCTAAGGGACACATCATATATAAAATGCTATGCTTTGAGTTATATATAGACGTTCAAATTGCTAATTGTATATGTGGTTTCTGGGTCTTGTCTGTTTATTTTTTAAGGGTATTTCTTTGGTCTAAACTGTGACCAGTTGTGTTTTAAAGACGGAATGATTAATTTCTCTCTAATTCTACAAGATTACATCCTTATATAAATTTGACTGAGCAAACCATTTAATCCTACCCTACCAGAGAGAGAAACCTGGCTCAATCTTTGATAACTGTTTCTTAGCTTTTGATCTCACCAGGCACAAGACCTGCACTAATGTTAAACACCTCTAATGATGCAGCTTTCAGAGAACAGTGATTCCTTTCTGCCAAGTTTCTGCCAAATTTCTTTCAATTTTCTTCTTTTGTTCAGATTAGGCTGCCCTTCATTTCTAACTTGCATACAAGTGAAATCAAGGCTGTAGAATTATCTGAGTTTTCACACAGAGGAAAGAAATAGAGATTTAGCCAATTTGGCCCATAGCTGCTTATTTTCTCTCTCTCTCTCTCTGTCTCTCTGTCTCTCTCTCTCTCTCTCTCTCTCTCTCTCTCTCTCTCTCTCTCTCACACACACACACACACACACACACACACACACACACACACATACACCCTTAGCAAACCAAATAAATTATACCATCCTGAAGTCAGTTTCTGTAACATAGTTAAGGACCTGTACTGACCTAAATGATTGTATCTGTTATATTGTGTTGGCTAGACTTTTCCTGGGGAGGCAAAACACAAATACCTCCTTATCCCAGATAGGGAGCTCATGGCAGACCAAAGTATGAGTACACTCAAAATCCAATTTGGTGAACTAATAAGTTTTAGTGGGCTTATTTACAAGAATATGCATGGGTGATTACTTATAGGAGCAGAAATCACACAAAGACAATGCTTCAGTTACTATTGTATTGCTGTTAAGACCAAGGCGAATCTTTACAAAAAATAATAATAATGGGGGCTTGCTTAGAGTGTCAAAGGGTTAGTCCATTGTCAACATAGCAGGAGGTAAAGAGGCCTGACACTAAAGCAGTAGCTGAGAGATTTCTGTCCTGATCTAAGGGGGGAAGACAGAAAAGGGCAGAGAGGGACAGAGAAACAGAAGTGCAGAGGGGCAGAGAGACAGACAGGCAGAGGATGACAGAAGTGGACAGAGGAAGAGAGGCACAGAGACACAGACAAAGGGAGCGAGGGAAAGGAGAATAGGAGAGAGAGAGAGAGAGAGAGAGAGAGAGAGAGAGAGAGAGAGAGAGAGAGAGACTAGCATGGGTGTTTGAAAACTAAAAGCCCACCACAGCAATATATCACCTCCAACAAGCTTATACCTATTCCAACAAAGTCAAACCTCTCAATCCTTCCCAAACAGTTCATTAGCTGCAGACCAAGCATGTAACTATATTATCCTATGGTTTTATTACCATTCCATCTCCTGCAGACAGCCACATCACCAAGTCCTAACACAGCATTAGGGACAGTTCCCAAAAGTTGGGAACTTGGAGCAGACTACACCACCTGCAGTCAGCTTAAGAGTGTGGCGAGTGTCCTTTTCAAATAACTGAGTTGTTCTAACCTTCTTCCATGTAGCTTGATTGGTCTCTGCTTCCTCCAAGAAGCTGATCTCTCTTCTTTGCAACTTGGTTTGTCTGAAAGTGACTCTCAGAAGCCTTTATTGTTTATTCTTGGGGTATAGGAGCCCAGTGAATCTGTCATTCTAATGGAATTCTTGAAGGTGTTTTGAATTATTTACCTTCTGTCATAGGAGCTTCTATGGGAGAAGGACTGCTTCAATCTTGGAGGGAACTGCTACAAAACATTTCACTTCTTTGGTTCTTATGTTCTTTCTGCCCCTCCCCATTTCTAAAAAGGTCACTCAGCCTTTGGGGAAGGGTGACTGTAGATGACCACCAATTGAAGATAATTACACTATGAATCAGTGTCCTATGCCAAGCATGAGTCATTTGTTCTTAGGATTGTCACCAGTTGTAGACAATGAGAGCAACAGTGATGTATGGGCAAAACTATATATGTATAGAAAACAGATTGACAGGTACTTCACATTCATCTAGTAAAATGATAAAAAGCTGTTTCTCCACTGGAGCCTAAGACCAACCCAGCCACAGGATTTTTTCCTAACTCACAGTATCAGATATGAACTACCTCTTGAACTGCTTTAAATACATTTAGAAGCCTGTTGGTCTTACCCATGGCAGTGAAGTCATTATTGCACAAGCAGGTACATCCTTTCAGGCATATCAGTATTTTAGCATTCAGATGTCAATGGCCAAATAGCAATGGTCCCCACCAGCAGCCTGTGTGGATTCCTCTGGCACTATGAAAGCCATCAAGCAATGTCGGAGTTTCCAGTTCAGTTCCAGCTTAATTACATGTCCTTTTAAAAATTTTTTTTCTATATTCTTTGTTTACATTCTGAAGGCTTTCCCCTTTCCCAGTCCCCCCCTCACCATATGTCCCATATGTCTTCTTCCCCCACCCCCAGGCCCCTGCCTATTCCCCAATCACCACCCCACCATTTCTCTGTTCTGTTCTGGTACTCTCCTACAAAACTGGATCCAGTCCTTTCAGGACCAGGATCCTCTCCTTCCTTCTTCTTGGGAATCTTTTGATTTGATAATTGTGTCTTGAGTATTCAGAGCTTATACAATGGAATACTACTCAGAAATTAAAAATAATGAATTCAGGCAATTTGTAGACAAATGGTTGAATCTGGAAAATATCATCCTAAGTGAGTTAACCCAATCACAATAGAATACACATGAAATGCAATCACTGATAAGTGGATATTAATTACATGTCCTATGTCCTACAGTCAAAGCATGTGGTATCTTTAGCAATACGGTCTTACCATTTAGTTCTTACAGAGAGCCAACAGTGGTAGCAACAGTCTGTGTGGTCTCAGTGGCTTCTCTGACCAACAACTCACAGTGAGGTGGCCCAACTGGCACTGGGGTTTTCATTTAATAATAGTATGGCTTCTGGAAGTGTTTTCCAGCCATGTAGTGTACTTTTTGGGTTGTTTTCTTTTTAATTAACCTGGGTAAGGTAACCAGTACTATTGTAGCTGGTTGTCTCTTCAATTTTTTTCCAAATATGCAAACACTCAGAAGTTAGCATACCTCTAAATATATAATATATTCTCTTAATATATAATAGATATAATGAAATATTTTCCAGAACATGAGTGGGGCAAGTCAATGTCCCAAACCACCACACCATAACAAATATGTTTGCTTGTAAAAATCATGTTTGTGAGGCATTCTGAAAGCCTGCTGTCATGTGTTTTGAGAATGTGTTAGTTGATTTCAGAAGTTCACCACAAGAAAACAATAAAATAGAACATAAGCCAGGTCTATTATAGAGTGGAAAAGTTCCTTCCATTTAGATCAATTGCTTCCTCCAAGGATGATGGTTAAGCAAAAAGCATAGATAGGAAGTGCTAACATAATTACCTTCTCCTTTGAGCTTAGGTATGGTTGCCCCTTCCTATTGGATAATTCCTCTTCTAGAGTCTACATCCTAAGGTGATTGTTTACATTTATCCCATTCAGACACTTCCATGAACCAGCTTCTGCCCCAGCTAATAGTGTATCCTAGTACCTATCTCTCAACCTGAGAATCACACATAGCTTAAATTCATTCCCATCACCTTGAGCTCATTTGGAAAGGACCTTATCTGGTAAGCCTTACCATTCAAATAGTGGCCAGACTACAAGGTGTCTCCAATTGGATGTACCCATCACAACTCAACAGAGTCAAACTTACACAACCAGACTCCACATCGTTGGAAATTAAGTATTTCTCCACCTCCATGGCAATGGTTAAACTCTCCCAGGTCCACACATTCCCTCTGTGTCCTCACAGCCACAATATAAATATTATTAGATCTCTCCAGACCTATTATAAGCCAACCACCAATCTCCTAACTGAGGTACATGGGATACTGTTAGCAATAGTAGCTGCTGGAAACCAGCAACTAAAACATCTCTCTCCAATCAACCTCAAAGAAACATACTGGACGGATGTCGCAACATCTTCTTGGGACTCCTCCAATCACTTAACCTGACCGCTAATCATATGAGTTGCTTCCTCTGCATTCCTCCCAAATTTTTCTAATGACAAAAATACCATTAAATAATGTTTGCTATAAAAAATATGTTGTCCTGCTCTGTGACCAACTTCATGGTATTTCCAGTCTCACACTCAGTCCTGTGGGAGTGAATGGATTATTGGAACCCAGACATGTGTACGTTTTGGCCCAATTCATATGAAAATTATACTTTCTCTAAAATTCATCTTCTCCCAGAAAGTATGTTTTCATGTGGATCTAGTTTATTATTCTATGTAAGCCTCAAGCAACAAGTTCCATGCATTCTAGCAACTGTTGCCTCTATCCTAACTTATTACACTGGGGGAGAAGTTCCCCTCTTGCTTACAAACTCTCTAACACTTCCAAGTTGGGCTGTTCATCACCTTGTGATGGGGAGGGTCAGGCTGTCTTCCTCTGTGAAAGTTTCAAAGACGATATTAGTGTATTACATTATACCCTGACCCACTATGGATAATTCTCAGCAGAACCAACAATGGTAAACAATAGCTCAGCTAGGGATTTCCAAATGACAGGAACAGCTCTTTTCACTGGCCTCAGTTACCTTTAAAATCTAATGAGCCTTAGATCTCCTGATAGTAGAAAATGGAAGAACTATTATTACATTAACCAAACAGGTGATGTAAAGGTAAAAATTTATAAATTCAAAACAAAACAAAACAAAACAAAACAACAACAACAACAAAAGGCAAGCAGAAAATCAAACAAAACAAAAATCCTCTAAGACACAGCTGGCTACATACAGTTCATTGGAGGCTTGTCATTTTGCAAGCCATGTGATGACTTTGGCAACATCCATTCTTGAATACTTCCACTTCCAGAACTCCTAATTGGGATCTCCTCTCCCCCCTCCTCCTGCTCCTCTTCTTCCTCCTCTTTCTCCTCGTCCTTCTTCTACCCCTCTACCTCCTGAAGTGAATTCAAAGCCAGGTAAATCAAATTACCCACCATAAATTTAAACAAATCCTCCTGACTTGTCCACTATCTTCCCCATACAAGCTGTTAGACTACCCTGAAGCAGAGACTACTTCTGTACATTGAGTTGACCACACTTAATTTTCCCTTAATTTACATTTGACTCTGTATGCTGGTCCAGCAAGAAGTAGCTAGAGGAGACCACCAATGCCTGCTAAAATCAATGAAAGCTGAGATGTTGGGCTTGTCCAAGATAGTGTTGCAAAATGCATTGTCTTGTTTAAGTTAATGCATTATTCTTTTACCGTGAAGAGACACTATGACCAAGGCAACGCTTATAACAATAAGCATTTAATTAGAGACTTGTTTAGGGTTTCAGAGGTAACCATTATCATCATGGTGGGGATCATGATGGCAGACAAGGTAATGGAGCAGTGACTGAAAGCTACCTCCTGATTTGTAGGTTTCAGGAAGAAAGTCTAGCATGGATTTTTGAAATCTCAAAGCCCACCCCCCAGTGATGCATGTTTTCCAACAAGGCTTCATCTCCAAACCCTTGTAATTTTATGAAAGAATTTTATACTCTAATGGAATATATGGAGCCTATGGGGGGCATTTTTTTCAAACCACTACAGACATCAAGATGGGAAAAATACGTGTGGTAGCTGAATGTTACATCTCAGAAGACATTCGAGCTCTGTCTAATTCTAGCAGCTTGACCACAACACCCTAATATTTTAAAGGATTTTACTTACAAGAGCTAAGTCTGCTCACAGCACTTCATTTTTCCTTAACACACTTTACCCCTCTCTTGCCCAACTAAAATCACCCTACACGGTCCCAAACTTCCCTCTTGGAAGGGTTGCTTGTTCATTTCTAGAAGATATACCAGTATTTCACGCTCTAAATAAAGTATTGTCTTTAATTCCAAGTGTTGTACTGGTGGTCTTATTCTCTTCTTACACCTTAAGGCCCACATAGGAAGAATGAAAAAAAAAAACCTCAAAACATCAGGGTGACTCATTAAAGAACATTTTCTTCCATCTTGTGTTTAAAACCTTGTGAATCCTCCGGCAGAGTATGCGTTGAAGGCGTGTGGTTATCCTGAAGTCAATCCATTGTAGCCCTGAGGACAGACTGTCAAAATCAGCTCAGCAGAGGCTCTCTCATGAAAAGCAAAATAATAGAGTCCAGCATCCAGGTTTGCTGTCTGTCCAGTGGAAGAACCTTAGGGAGTCCATAGAAATACATGGATATAATCTCCCTTATAAAAGGGTCAACACTGTCAAAGATCAATTGTCACCTTTTGACAGCAGCTTTACAAGACATAGTTTCACACTGAGAACCCAGACAAGTAATTGAAAAGAGTGCCAAATCTTGATTGAAAGGAATCCCTGTGCTTTGGAGATCTCAGAATAGGTTGGAAAGTTTAGATTCTGAAAATATTGAGCAATATGTTGAAATCCAAACTTCATATAACTCTGACTGTAATAATTACTCTTATTTAAAGACAAATCCTAAAATATGACATGGTTATTCTTAATTTAAGTGTTATTGCTATTATAGCACCCCCCATCACTTCTCTCTAATTTGCAAGAAATGTTCATTTTAAGTTGAGAAATAGTTTACTATTTTATGTGTTATGGAGTTTTGCCTGCATGTATACCTGTGTACCACCTGTGTGTATGCTGCCCTTGGAGAATGAAGGTGGGTATCAGCTACCATGGCAGTGAAGATACGGATACGTGTAGGATGCCATGGGGGTGATGGAAAGAGAAACTGAGTCCTCTGCAAGCGCTTTCAGCGTTCCTAGGCCCTGAGACCTCTCCTCAGGCCCAAATCATCATTTTGTAAAGGACATTAACTGACAATTTTTAATCTGCCTTATTGTTGCAAAAGATATTCACACCTTTGCATAAACTCTGAGTGTTATATAATAAATCAATTTTAGAAATCACATGCCCCATTTTCTAAATGGTTGACTTTTCTAAATCCATCTTTAACTTCCATAAAACATGTGTTTTGGCAGCATTAAAACATGGATTGTTATTTTTATTGTTTTGTGCGAAATTTTCTGTAAGCTTTATGGTTTGCTTGCTGCGTTTTATGTCCACAGTAAGCTATGCCTTGTTATTTCTTCCCATTCTTCTTTCCCTTCACGTTGTCCCGTATTTTGGAAATACATTGATGAGCGCAAATGAAATATGTTAAGCAAATATGAGAACTTGATCCTCATTGAGAAAATAACATTATGAGCTGAGAAACATGTTTTTTTTTTCCTGCAAAATCATGCTATGGGCATTGTTAATTAGAAGTAGTCAATCATTGATCTGTGTAAAAAAGATATCAGCATGTCAGTGTCAACATCCATCTCTACTACTTTGAGAAGTCCAAGCTCTGGAAATCAATTTAAGCCCATTGGTGTTTCAGAATCTCCCACACCAATTGGCTAGGTTCCTTGTGGTAAGCAGTGTCAGACAAATAAAAGTTTGTAGCATCCATACATCCTTACAAATATTTATTTGGTCTGTACTATATTCCAAGTACCATTTGAGGTATAAGATAGTCTTCTGTGAACCAAGGAGAGAGGAAAGCACTTAAAACATACGTACACAGATATGTTAGTCTATGACAGGAGTGAATATAATCAAGTAATGTTATGAAAATTCCATAATCAAAACCTGTAGTACAATTACTATAAACAAATACAGTTACACTAGTCATAATTAACTTAAAGTGGTAATACAAGGCAAATATGTACAGATGGGACATATTAAAAGCAAGTTGCCAATACCATGGTAAGATATAATGCCTCTTAAAAGCAAAAGAGAATTGATCTCTTGACTGCAGTACTGCCAACAATTTGACTTTGTTGTTAGGTGGTGGCATCACTGACCTGAAAAGCAGCAAGTATTCTCTGGATTGAATGGAAGACCACTGTGCCTAAAGGATTGGTTTCATTCCTCTATTTCATTGTCAATGAAGCTCTTAACTAAAATCCAATTCTATTCTGCTCACAGATCTGTCAAAAGCCTGGGGACAATTTGGTGCAAGTAAACACTTTATTCAAGGTCTGTCCCAATGAAGGCACGAGAGAATTTCAGACATTCAGGAAGGGTTTCATGCCATCTGGAGGGACCATGGGGGACAGTGTGCAGGAGATATATGGTCTAAGAAGTATTTTTCTTTCAAGAACAACATCTCCTTCTGGATGATGGGTAGAAGATGAATGTATATAGTGCTTAATATAAAGGGTTTACTTTTTCTACATTCCTAACCACAGTTTGCCCTCTATCCTCCCCTCCCAGTCGCTCCCACATTCTGCTTCCCCTACCCATCCACTCTACCTCTATTTCTTTTCAGAAAAGAACAGATCTCTCATGGACATGAACCAGCCCTGGCATATCAAGTTTCAGTGATATTAGGCACCCCCTATCTTATCAAGGCTATACAATGCAACCCAGTAGGAGAAAAGAGTACCAAAGGCAGACAAAAAAGTCAGAGACAGCCCCTGTTCCTACTGTTAGCAGTCCATAAGAATATTAAACTGCACAACTGTAACGTGCAGAGGAGGACCTAGGTCAATCCCATGCAGGTTTGCTTGTGGGCTGGCATTGTATCAGCAATCCTTGGTCTCTCAGGTAGTCTTCAATTAGGTCCTCCTGTAGGAGATGCTTGGTCCCTGGCATTTATGCAGAGGCTGCTACACTGTTTCTCCTACAAGGGTAATTAATAGAAAGTTCAAAGCAAGAATCAAGAATAGAATGTGCCCCTTCTCCATGGAACAGGAAGAGATGAATAGGTGAGAAAAAGAGTACAGTGAGTTTGATGCCTTCCAAGCACTTAATTGTAGTAGCAAGAAAAATAGGCTTGGGACAAGTTAATAATGATGAAAGAAATCATTCTAGGTTGAGCCTGAATTCCTTTATGTAGTTATCTAGGGATGTGGTCACAGGCTTTTTTAAGTACCATGAAAAGGAGGATCATTAAGAAAGAATAGTTAATTTCATTATGAATTGAAGATCAGAGAATGGATGATTAGCCAGTTTAGCTGAACAAGAGTTCAAAAATGGCACATAAGATAGATGATGATCTGTTTCCTGGTAAGTAGAAGTTGTCAGCAGGTAACCACAGAAAAGAACTTGCTACTATAGACTGACTTGCTTAAACTTTGTTAATGTATGAAACAGATTTATTACCTTGGGATTAGGATGAACTTGTGGAGAGAAAGATGGTAAGTGTTGATTAGGTATGAGTTTCAAAAGAAGACATAATCAATAATCCTGTTTCAAATTTCTCTTTTGTAGTGATTTTAATCTGTTTCTGAAGAATATGTTATTGTGATGATTGTTTTAGAGAATACATAACTTGTGGCTATGAAGTAAATTTCTTTTAACATAGAAAACTTTGTCTTAGGGAGTGCTAAAACGTTAAGAGAAAGAAAGTTATTGGAGCCTAATGATTGTACCTTTGCTCCATCCATCTAATATGTCTGTCTGTCTGCCTATCTGTCTGTCTGTATGTATGTATGTTTGTATGTGTAGGAATGAGGTTGTTGGAGCTTGTTGAATCTTGTTTCATCTACCAAATGTGTGTGTATGTGTGTTTGATTTTTTTCCCTTTCTTCCTGTCCCCAGGGAATTAAGTTTTGCTCTCTTAGAAGAAGTCTCATGAGTAACTAACCGCCAATTCCAGAAGCTGGCATTGAACACAATCACTTCATTGACTTTTATTTTTTGCCAGTCTCATTTAGTTCTGTCTTAGGTCTCTAAGCTATGGTCTGGTTTCTGACCCCCCATGTCGTATCAGGAGGGGACCCCCCTCTCAGGACATGAATCTCAGACTGGACCAGTCATGCTTAGACCCTCCCATAATTCACCCCAGCACATTTTATAGGCAGGAAATACTGTGTGACGTGTCACAGCTTTTGTGACTGGATTGGTATCCCAGTCTCTCCATTGGAATTCTTGTCTGGTTATAGGAGATGTCCTGTTGGGAGGAGCTAGAAACACAGTGCAATGAAAACTGCTGGAATCACGTTTCTTTAACCAAATTCAAAGGATTTGAGGAAAGAGTTCTCAATATTAGATGCCTTAAAAGAGGAAGTGGTCCGTAATAGGTCAGAAAAAGGATTAGAGAACGAGAATGAAAACCAAAGTCATGACTTCAGAGCCTAACCTTCCTTTTCCTAAACAAGAAGATTATCATTGTTGTGCTAGGAAATTTCTAGAATTCTACACACTGCAATAGCATTGTGTTTTCCATGGTTATAATACTTAACATTAATGGAAGCCAAGTGAAAATGAGCCATCAAATGATGCATTATCTAGAGACCATTGAAGGATTTTCATGTTCAGAAAACAAAATATGTCCCTATGAATGCTCATTTAAATAGGATCTCTTAGATTGATGGCTACATATTCCTTTCCTCTAAAAAGTGTCTCTGAAAAGTGTTCCTGATCTTTAAGGGCCAATTCAGACACTTTCCTTTGCATTCCCAAATCATCTAACTAATAACATGCTTCTTAATCTTTTCTACCTATTACCTCTGCATGACAGGAGTGGTAGTATCCTTGAGCAAGCAGATTGTACAATATACCCAGCATTACTCTATCTAATATGCAAAACAAATGCACAACCAGCAAACTTCTGTCTCCTCAAAATTTTATGTTTTATTCTGAGGAGAACATACTATTGAATAAAAAAAAATGGAAACTTGGCTCCAAAAGCTTTCAATTTCATGTGGGTTTTTATGCAAGTTCATTCTATAGAATGAGTGGGAAAAATCATGCATTAGAAACATAAACTGAATTTTTCTCCCCACAAACCACTATCAAACTATTCAAAACATGGTTCCATTAATGCTGATCGAACCATAGAAAAATCATCTCCTCTATGTTAATGGAGATAGTTGAGTGCAAATGTCAAGTCATTTTTCCTGTTTTTAATGCCATCTATTTCACACATAAACAAACAGCAGTTTCAAAGTGCACACTTGTTTCTTTGACCGAAAAGAAAGAGGTTAAAACTTTAACAAACATGACACCTTCTGGTTTCTGTGCATACAATTGCATAGGTGAAGTGGAGGTAGGTCCCATCCCATTACATTGCTATGTGTTCAAGACCTTACAGCTATGGGATCACACAAAAGAAGAAACAGATATACTCTTGCTATGTCTATGTGTATTCCTGACTCTGAGTCAAGTAGTTCAGAGATACTCAAATCCAAGTCAAACTAGATGATACTATAGGATTAAGAGTCCAGTAACTGTACTCTCTGGCAAGAAATCAGCTCTCCATGTTCTACTGAGGGCTTTGCACATTCACCTTCTCAAAGACTGATTCCTTTGTATTCTCTGCTTTCAGATTCACCAGTGGATCCTTCATATCAACATAGTCAAATGTTCTAATATATATTTTATTTTTAAAATCTCTGTCTCAACTTTACAATTTACTTAAACTATTTCCCCATTTCTCTGTACCACCACCAAGTTAGAATATTTTAAAGATTTCATAAAGTTAGCCACAATTTCTTTTTAATCATATTGAGGTTTTCATCTAATTTCCCTTGTATAATTCCCTTTCTTTACCTCTAATTTTCCAAGAAGGCCTTTATTTGGGGCCCAGATCTCTTTTTAAATAGAACTCCCAAGGTTCTATTAAGTTATGATTTCAGATTTCATCTTGTGTAAAATACTCATGTAATATCTCCATGTTCTGGCTAATTTTCTCATGTCTCCATGAGATTATCCCATGGTATCATATATTGCATGTGGGATTTCATCTCTCACTTGTTCTGTCCAATTTTAAACCATGTTAATAAGGAATGCAGTATTCTCCCAGATACCAACTCCCAAATTATCTTCCCGTTTCAACCTTTGATCTTTCTGCAATGCAATTTCCATAAGGCAGACAAGGTGATGTTTTAAAATGTAAAGTATGCCCTGTCACTCCTCTGCTCCAAAGACTCTGGTGGTTCTCTTTTAAAATCAATGCAGAAAGCCAATCATCATAACCTTAAAGGCTGAGTGATCCATCACCTGTCATTTCGGTTCTGACACCCAATCCTCTACCTGCCTTGCCCAGGGAACCTTTAAACAGGAACTTTTAACGGAAATTTTAAAAATTGTTTACCCTGAACAAAGTTAGGTACTTTGAGCAAAACCATTCTTTCCTCATTTGGCATTATGAACCCCTTGCCAATTAAAAGGTCTCAGCAGTAATGTTCAAATTGCCAGCAGAGTCAGAAAGCCTCATATTCAATTCTGTACCTGCTCACTTACTATGCCATGTTGAGTGACAGATATGCATAAGTCCGCTTGTGGCTGACTGGTTATCATTAATAGGTCAGCTCAAATGGCATACCTCTAGGTGATAATGGGAACAAACGTTCTGTCATTCTCGACCACATCATCATTTCAAATCTTCCTAGTTATCACTCAGCACCATTGTAATCTAATGTCTACTCTGTTTTAATTGTACGTCTCCTCTATGAGAAGAGCAATCTGCTTTCGTGTCTTTTCTATTCCTAAGCCTGTGCCTGACGCTGTGCCCCACCCCCCGACATACTTTCATATGTTGAGTCAAATGTCACTGCCACTATAATTCTACAGTTTGTTTTCCTTGACCATGCCATTTTCTCACTAAATTTCATTATATAAAATCAGTCGGCAAAGAGGGTAGCATACAAGCCAAATAACAAAATCAAAAACAAAGGCCCAGGTCATGGCTCTGCCCTTGCTGTATGTAAAGTATCAAGCTCAGATCTAGTCTGAGCCATGCCCCTAAAATATTATAACTCCCTTTATTTAACCTTGCAGCAGCTGATGTGAGGAATGATTTCATATTGAATTCAAATGGTAGGAGGTGTGTAACTTTTGGAAAGGTTCTTGTTGTTGCAATTAAAATGTTTTTCTCGGTCGTGATTTTGTCTGGTACAGGATTGAGTAGAGTGGAGTATATGGAGAACAGATTAAAAGTGTGACCTCCTCTATTCATAGTAATGTTCATTATAATGTCCATTTTCTTGCCCATGAGACAGTTTGTGGCTGTGTTGTCCCCTCCTTCTCCCCCCACTCTGCCCCACACAATCAATCCACTAACTTTCTAACTTTATAGTTATTAGTTTAAGTGTGAGATTTTCTTTAGAAAAACATCATAGTTTATTTTTACATCGCTATGACCACCACAATCCTCCTCACCCATTTACAACAGAGAAAAGTGCATTAGGTAACACTGACTTACAAATCAGTTCTCTCTTTTTAATACCATGGTCTACTGTACATCAACAACCATTTAGTGGAGTTCAAGGTTCCAACAACCAAGAGTCTGCAGAACGACTTATTAAGCAGTCAGTGAGGCAGATTCCTCGAAAGGAAATGCATTTCACCGTTTTTGGTAAAAAGTGACAACATAGTTTGACAAGGGGGAGAAAACAAACTTGGATGAACATGTACAGGATGTATCTCACAGACTCTTCCACAGTACTGACCACATCTGCAACCAGTGGCTGGGAAGCAGATTGTACTTTAAAAATATTTATTTATTACTATCCTCTATGTGTGTGTTTGTGTGTGTGTGTGTGTGTGTGTGTGTCTGTGTGTGTGCGTGTGCACATGCATGCCAAATGGCAGATTTATGGAGGTCGAAGGGCAATTTTGTGGAGTTGACTCTCTCCTACAATTGGTTTGTAGGTATCTGGGATTGAGTGCTTTTCTGACTTGTGCGCCAATCATTTTTACCAGGTTAGGTATTTTGTTTTACCCTACATGGTTACATTCTTAAAAAAGAACAATTATCCCCAAATATATCACTTGAAAAACAATGCTTTATGATAAAAAGTATTGATCCCAAAAATAGTAATGAAAGTAGGGGCAAATTCCTAGGGCTCACTTATTTTCTTGGTACAACTTCTTTGAAATTAGAGCATACTTTAACTATAATATTGCAAGAAGCAAACTAGAAAATGTGTGTTATGAAGTTGGTTAAACTGGATATTTAGGGATATGCTGATTTGGGCCTTGTCAGGAGCTAAAACTGTGCAGTACAGCGCACAGGCCTAAGGGTCATAGCTATATCTGGTAGATTTTCACCTTATTTGTTGACTCATTGTCTCTCAACCACAGCTCAGCTACTTGGACTCTGCCCAGGCAGCTTTGGGATTGCTTCTGTCCACATCCTAAACACTGGAATTTCAGATTGGCTGCCATGCATTTGTAGCAGGTGCTTGTAAAGTTGTGCCATATTCCCCAATCTAGAAGTTGCTTGATTTGATTTTTGGGAGAAAGATCATAATGTCCACAGCTGCTACCACATTTTACACCACCAATGGTAGTTAGTTCACGACCTTGATCAGGGTTGGTGCTCTTGTTTTATTTGATTTTAGACAACGGTTCTCCTCCTCCAGTGGGAGATCATTTCTCATTGGAGTTTGTTTTGTCATTTCCCAGATGATTTTCAAGCATATATCTTCTTTGAAAATATAATTCCTTAAAATTTTCTCTATTTTTTAAATTCAAGGGTTTTTTCCTTTGTTGTTTTTCTCTTGCTCTTTTTCTCTTTTCAAACTTTTTCTTTCTTCATTTATTCTCTCATCATTCTTCACTCATTTTCATTTTGTACTTACCTTTATCTGTATACATCATTCATATATATATATATATATATATATATATATATATACAGACACACACACACACACACACACACACACACATATATATATATATATATACATATACACACACAGTTTATATGTTAGCTAATGACTCCTCATCTATATACTGTGTTGAATAATTTATCCCAATATACAAGTTGCCCCTTTACTCTGATGATTATTTTCCTTTCCTTTGAGGATTTCTAGAGTATTAATAGATAAATTCATTGAGGTAATTATGTATACATAAAGGAATATTATGCCACCAAAAAGAAGAAAAAGCTGATATGTGGACTTCCATCTGTAATCCCTGCTCTTAGGATGCTGAGTCAGGTGAGTCACAAGACAGAGGTATTTCTCAACTACAGATTGAGATCTGCCCCCAAATAAAGCCACAGGTTAACAAAGAGAAAATGTTCTTAATCTACTGGACTACAATACCTTATGTTTAAGAAAGACATGCATCACTTCACTCCACAGATACTGTAGATATTGGTAGAGTCGGAAAACAGAGTGCCATTGGAAGAAGCTGGGCTTCATGAACCAGAGAATGGCAGCTCAGGGGAAAAGTTGAAGTCGTGAGATTATCATGTGGATGAATTGTAGGGAGCAAATGCCAGGAAACGCTTAGGAAAACTAGCACACTCCAGAGCAAGCAGTTCAAGAGTGATATGTGTTTAAATATTTCCACTCTAATGATATATGACTTTTAGTGGCTTTAAAAGTTACATTTTTGAAAGTATTTAAAGAGAAATAAAAATATTTTGGTACACTTATTTTTGTCTAAATAATCCTTTTTGTCAGTTGTGTGGTTTGCCTAGGAAAGATCTTTACTCTGTATTCCAGCCTTGCCTCAACATTTCTGCAAGCTTTGTGCTTTAGCCTCCAAGTGCTAGGAATACAGGAATATGCCAGAAAGCAAAGCTAAGAAACGTTTCCTTAATAAATAAGACTATAAGATGGTTTATGGTGTGCTTTGACATTTTCACTGCCTGGTTTTAAAAAATAAGTAAAAAAAAAAAAGGATGGAAGGAATTCTTTCCATACATAGGTCATCAGGAGACGAGTTATGCCTTCACTATAAACATGCTTCATAGGTTTGTTTGTGAGATTCTCAGAAGAGCATAGACAAGAAAGGAATACATTCAAAGACATGTGCTCATGTTCATTGCATTCATAAGCGTAATTCATTACATTTGAAGTTTTTTTTTAAGTAGTGCTGGGTTTCTAGTCTCTAACATAGCATGGAACAATGACTCCTCTTTTTTTCTGTGTCTCTATGTGTCCTGTCTCAAAATGAAGCAGTTCTAGAAATGTAGCATCATGCTTATAGTTAGCACTGAATGGTGCATTGAAGAATGTAGCAAGATAACAGGTCTCATCCTACATGTTATCACATACAAACATACACAGAGTTTAACCCAAGTCCTCTTCTGCACAAAAATAAGGATATAGATGCTATTTAGTCACAATCTCTTCACATGTGCTAAAATATTGATTTGTAGTAAAATCTTGTTCAAATATGTGTACTTGATAGGGCCATAAAATGATGTGTGTGGGTACACACATGAGTAGTGATGGGGGCTTTTGGAAATGAGGTCTGAGCTGAGAAGGCTCCAAATTTTTAATGGCAATCTATGCTACCCCACTGCTTTTATTTAGAACTCAGCTTTATTTCATTGACATTCTTTCAGAAGCAGAATGGTGAGTCCACTTTAATGAAGATTGAGTGCTGCTACTTAAATTTAAGAGCTGATTCACTGTAAATTCTGATTACCCCAGAATAAGTAACTGAAATGTTGATCAGAAATCAAATATCTCTTGTTTTGTTTTTCCATTAAGCTCAGTGAAATAGTCTAAACTATTTTGTTGAGTACATCAAAGTAGTCTTCTTCAATGTATTTGAGCAAACTTTAGAAATATTTGTTTTCTCATGTATCATAGATGAAATGATGATCCATTAGAAAATGTGCAATTTTTATAATGCATATTTAACATAGCAAGGCAGTTGGGTATTCCCTCCATCAGTTGGGCTTGGATGAAGAGATCTGTGCCTCAGCATGGGCTTATGTCTTGCTGAGGCCACATGATGACTCTTCATTGATTTATGAGCTTTGCCTCTTTAAGGCTTGGCATTGCTAACTCCATTAAGCTCATCCTGGGCCCAACTAACCACAGCTGGCTGGAAGCTGCCTCTTCCCACACTCTACAGGAGGTATGTACTGAGGGCAATTCAGTGCCCAGAGTCCAGAGTTTAGATTCCGTTGTTGTTTCAAGGAATTCCCATGATCTGTATTTGCCCTTATTTAATAGGATCATAGATTTCTAAAACCACCCATTCCAAAACTTAACATTTGCCACCCTGATATGGCTGTGAGCCTTTCTGTTATTCTGAACAGTGAGCATCTTGCACATTAAATATTATAGTTGTATTGAGCGTAAGTACAGAAGATGTTATACTTGACCTCAGAACATTCATTGAATTGAAATATACACAGTCCTACATTTTGTCCTTCCTATTGTAAATGAGCCAATGAAGATTTGTTCAACATGTATCATTATCTTCTTGTTTTTTGTGGAGTGGCACGGAGTTGGCAGTCTCTCTTTATAGGTTTGTCAGGGACTATGCAACCTAATATCATTTTAAATAAATCTAAAGGCAAGTATTTAGTTTTCTTGCATTTTTGGTCTTACAGTTTGTCAGGATTTACTACATTTTCTTAACTCCTTCTTCCCTTCTTTGTCTTTAATTCATACACATGTGGGATAATCTAGTCTTGGGGAAAAATTAATGAAATGCTACTCTCAATTTTCATTTGCTTTCCTTAGATTTTTGATTTTAGAGATAGAGTCATACTGTATAGCCCAGGCTGGCCTCAAACTCACAGCAGTAGTCTACCTTCCTCAGCCTTCCACCTACCCAATATTTTATTGTTTTTAACATTTTAAATAAGACTCTGGGAGAATAGTTATTCTGTGTGGCATTTTAGGATATCTGATGGAATTCTTTAAATCTATCTTTTTTTCAGATGGCTAGAAAAATTGACATCTTATAGATAGGCAATAAAGTATTTGCATTTCATGTTCTACATTAAGGGAACCCATGACACAATCCAAAATGAAAGAGTGAATTTTAATTGTTTCAAAATAGATTTTTCCTTTTTTCTTTTGTGAAAGTAACAAACCAAGTCAGTGTGCCTGCTCTGGGTTATTCCTGCTTCTTCCTGTTTATAAATCTGCCTCAGAGGTGTGAGAGGAAATTCAAACTTAATGCAATGTACAAAACAGGTGAAATAAAAAAATGACTGATAAATATGATAAAGGGAATCCACCAAATTTGTTATAAAAGTTATAAACAAATATAATTTATATTAATGTTACTAGCCTGTAGTTTTGGGTTTCTTTTTTCTTAAAACTTCACCTATTTGAACTAAACACAAAATATAAAACCTCATATGTTTTGAGTTGAATATCATGGTATAATCTCAATACTCTGATGTTAAGGCTGGGAAATCATAAGTTTAAGGTTAGGGTGGACAATAGAGCAAATTTCAGGGCAGATTAGGCTAGAGGGTAAGATATTTGTGCTTACAAAGAAAGCATATTTAATAGAATTTAAATAAAATTAAGTATAACATTCAATAACTTAATTAAGATTGGAAATCAGGAGCTAACCACATAAACTACTATATTTATCTGAGTTCTCAAGGAGAACGAGCCAAGAGGATGAAATACATAAATATTAATATTAATATTATAGTAGATGGATCCCACCTGAGAGACTAAGATCCCAGTAGTTGCTCTGTCCTTGAGACTGGGTGTCTCAGTAGCCTTACTCTGTCACTAAAACCTTAGAAGGTTCTATTGAAGGTTCCTGGTTCTTAGTCCTTGACCCAACTATGCAAATTCTGGTCCTAGTATTAGTAAAGGACTCAACAGCAGTAGTAACAACACAGTAAGTCAACTTAGTGCCAAGGGGGATGGCTGAAGGTTAAAAGGCATTTCCATTTTGCCATACCCTTTTCACCTGGGCTGGAACCTGAAGGTAGCATCCACCATTGATCTTCTAGAATCAGTTGACGTGAACAGGATATTTCTTCGGGTGATGCTCCCTACTTAGGTGGTCAAACTTTGTGATCATAAGTTGGCACACCTCACACTAGTCAGAATGGCTAAGATTAAAAACTCAAGAGTCAACAGGTGCTGGCGAGGATGTGGAAAAGGAGGAACACTTCTCCACTGTTGGCAGGATTGCAAAATGGTAAAACCGCTCCGGAAATCAGTTTGGCGGTTCCTCAGAAAATTGGGCATCTCACTTCCAGAGGACCCTGGCGTGCCGCTCCTGAGCTTATACCCAGAGGATTCCCCTGAATACAATAAAGACACATGCTCCACAATGTTCATAGCAGCCTTGTTTATAATAGCCAGAAGTTGGCCCAGATATCTCTCAAAGGAGGAATGGATACAGAAAATGTGGTATATTTATACAATGGAATACTACTCAGCAATTAAAAATAATGAATTCATGCAATTTGTAGGCAAATGGTTAGATCTGGAAAATATCATCCCTAAGTGAGTTAACCCAATCATAAAAGAATACACAAGAAATACAATCACTGATAAGTGGATATTAATGAGTCCAGAAGCCCTAAATACTCAAGGCACAATTAACAAGTTAAATGATTCCCAAGAAGAAGAAAGGAGAGGACCCTGGGCCTGAAAAGATTGGATCCAGTTTTGTAGATTCAGAACAGAGAAATGGTGGGGGGGGTGATTGGGATGAGGAGTAGTTGAGGGGGAGAGGACTTATGGGATGTATAGTGGGGGGGAACTGGGAAAGGGGAAAGTCTTTGGAATGTAAACAAAGAATATAGAAAATAAAAAAAAGAATAAAAATAGAAAGAAAATGTAAATAAATAAAATAACCAATAAAAATGATTAAAGATAAAAAAATAAAATAAAAAAGTTAACCATAATAACTACATTTCTTTGAATACAATAGGCTTGTTTTTATAAATATTTATTCTCTTTTAAATTTGAGTTTTCCTTAAAGATTGACAAAATAAATAATTTCTGCCAAACTGATTTCCACAGGGCAGCATTTAAGAGTGCAGGTGAGCAAGGTTTTCAGTGAGCTTCCTTGCACCACCTGCGCTATGACTTCAAGGACACAAACCGATCTGCTTTTAAACACAGTTTAATCAAGAGGCCTGTGGGTTGTGGGAGGCTCATCTGCAGCTGCAAAACACAAACACTGATATTTTTATTATTTTTAACCCCACATGAGGACTATATAAATAGTCTTTTGTCTAAGAAAATGAAAACTACAATCTGTGATCACCACATAAACCTAGAGCTGTTAAAAGATATACTTAATATGAAAAAATATAGCTCCAAGTCACACATGAATACAACCATATATATATGGCTTTATCTTTAAAGGAAAGAAAAGATTTATTGGTAAATCAAGCAACTGGAAAATGTTTCTTTCTATCCCCAGGCTCCATGTGTCAAAAACTGACTTTGATGGCAAAGAGCAGCATGTTAATAATATAACCCCAACATTTGTCACCAAGGTTGATCTTAAGTCATTTTCTATCTAAGTAATATTCTTATAAAGACTAGAGATGTGCAAATCAATATACTAAATTATAGTGGGTGTGGACTTAGTGGCAATCAACTTATTACCCTCACCTTCCCTGTTCCCACTAAACAAGCAAATTCTGCATGTTAGAGGTTCTGTGTTATGTGGCTTAGCAAACAAAAGAAAAGAAAAGAAACAAGTACAAGAAAAGACACCAAGATACAGTAAGAAACAAATCTTAAAGATATGGTTTGTAAATAAGTAATATTAAAAAAAATATCCATGAAGCCAGTAATTAGTCTCCAAATTTTAATTAGGATCCTGATATTACATGATTTCATTATGTTTAAAGGCAAATAATTGACTGTCTGAGAAAGACAATAGATCAATAAATGTAAAGCACAAAAGACAGAAAAATAGCTTCATTGAGACACTTTGACATCTCCCATTAGGATAAAGGGGGAAACTGAGTCTACAGGGGAAAGGGTGGTACACTCTGAAATAGGCATGTCTTAAGAACTCAGGAACTTCCATTTTTCCTTATCATCTCATCCAGATTTTTGGCTCAGAACAGGCCTTTCTCATGAGAAAGGAAGGAGTCATCTTTAGAAAGGATTCTCTTATTGTTCTTCCTTCAAATTTTCTTTATATTTTACCATATCTCATAGTAGAATATGGCACTCAGATGAATAAAAACTATTTTAAAGGATTTTTATGAGATTAAATTGTATAATAATAGTATCTCAAAACTATTGGCAAGATTGGAAGTAGTATTGATGCATGCCACAGTCTGGATCCTCTGGTACACACCTAGCAGCCCTACTGCTCAGCTGGTTGACAAGGGAAGGGAGTTCCATCTAAGAAGCTCAGTACTAACCTGGTCATGAAGATAGCTATAGGAAGACAGTAATTAAATCTATAATTATCATACGCGTTAAGATGTAGAATAATCAACAGCAACTTAGTCACAGTGGGAAAGACTACAAGACTGAGAAGCCTTTTGCCTCTCAGCAATTTTGGTTCACCACATGCATATCAGGCATAAAGTGGGAATGAATCCAAAGGCACATATAAGCTCATTCTTCATCTCTGCCCCTTCTCTAAACTTTGAAGTTTCTTTAAAATCTTCTAGAACAGCACTCTACTCAATATCATGTGATCCATGGCTAGATCAGTCTTGTGGCAACATTAGCCCAAGTTAAACACATAATTTTCCTAAGCAAGTGCTAAGGAACAATCCGAATGCAGCTCAGGAACTAGCCCCATTGCTGCTTGCATAATGCTCAAAGTACCTTCCTGAAGCAGCAAGTAGCTGATAAATAAATAAACAAGCACACCGCTCTTCCCAAACCTACATTAACCTTATTTATTAACCTTATATCATCTTGCAATAATTATATAGCTGATAACTAAACAAGCACACCTATCTCCCCAAACCTACATTAACTTTATTTATTAACCTTATATCATCTTGCATATTGTGCTTTTAAAAGTTGGTCTTAAAAATGGCATAATGGTTGCACTGGATTGCTTGGATTTCTACCAGGGAAGAATCTCAGCTTGGAAAGGGGTTCTGTGAGAAGAGGTCTCTGAGAGAGCTGAAAGGACTTGAATTGAAATTGTGGCTTACAAGCTGGTAGCCTATGTTCTACTCAATACAGCGTTCTTTCACTATGCTAAAAACTCTGTGGGTAGCTCATCTCTTGCAGACCAAAAGCCCAGCCTTTTATTACATACATATCAACAAAATCTTTACCCCAAGTTCAAGTTTGATTATCCCATGACCCCAGCCCCTTGATTCTCAGAAAAAGACAGCAAGCACCAGAACAAACAATAATATAGCTAGGTGGGACCCCATTCTAAACATACCATTCTGACCATGCCTAGTCCTAAATTAGTGCTATCTTACAGTGACCAAGGACTCACAAATCTGTCTGCTTTTGTAAGCATAAACAACAACAACAACAACCACCACAACAACAACAACAAAGTAACTGGATCGAAAACTACCTCAGTTCCTTTACATCTGTGAAGCTCCTTATACAATTCATATTGAATCCTTATATTTTGCATAGTTTAGAAATGACAAGCTGGTGCAACCATTCTGGAAATCAGTCTGGCAGTTCCTCAGAAAACTGGGTATGATACTTCCAGAGGACCCTGTTATACCACTCCTGAGCATATACTCAGAGGATTCCCTGGCATGCAATAAGGACACATGCTCCACTATATTCATAGCAGCCTTATTTATAATAGCCAGAAGCTGGAAAGAACCCAGATGTCCCTCAATAGAGGAATGGATACAGAAAATGTGGTATGTTTACACAATGAAATACTACTCAGCAATTAAAAACAATGAATTCATGAAATTCTTAGGCAAATGGTTGGAAGTGGAAAATATTATCCTAAGTGAGGTAACCCAATCACAAAAGAATACACATGGAATGCAATCACTGATAAGTGGATATTAGCCCAGAAGCTTTGAATACTCAAGACACAATTAACATATCAAATGATTCCCTAGAAGAAGGAAGGAGAGGGCCCTGGTCCTGGAAAGACTTGATGTAGCAACGTAGGGGTTTACCAGTACAGTGAAGTGGGAGGGGTTTGATTGGGGAATGGGCAGAGTGAGGAGGGCTTATGGCACTTATGGGGATCGGGGAACTGGGAAAGGGGAAATCATTTGGAATGTAAACAAAGAATGTAGAAAATTAAAAAATAAAAATAAAAGAAAAAGAAATGACATACTTTTGAACTCATGTTTTCAGCATAAATTCCCACAGCCTTAAGGACTGTCCTAAAGGTTGCAGGGTTCTAGCCCTTTGCTGAGAGATAGAAACACCCTGGCCTCCTGAACTTGTGCTGTCTCTGATTATTATGGACTCATTAACCTTGGTCGAGAGGGCATTCCTAGAATGTAAAACATGAAATTATGTATACTATTATTTAAACAAACCTTGTGCCCACAACAACCATCAATATACATGGAGGCCCATGCCCTGCTGGCTCTGTTTTAGGGACAGGAAACCATGTCATAATGCCCCTTATATGGTCAAGCTGGTCTCAGTAGCGTTCCTAATATCTCTAATTCAAATGAAAGAAAATATATTGACCATGGTTCCTTTTCTTTTTAATTTATCTTATTCTTTAATTGTATTTTACAATCTAGCCTCCATCCCCCTACTTGTCTGTCCCTGACCATACCCCATCCCATACTTTATTTCCTTAACTGTACTATTGTCAACTTCTATTTATTCCTGGTCTATTCAATAAGTATTTATACAGTTCTTCCTATTTCTCCATCAGTGAAATGTGGTGAAAATTAAGTCCTCTCTGCTGGCAAACCTGCAAACTTCTATATTTTAGATATAGAATTGACAGCAAATAATTTTTAATAATTATCTTGTTTGTCTCTACTTAAATGTCTGGTGACTTTCTGTGAGAGAACATTACTATCAGTCTTCAATGTTCATTTCCCAAACTCTATCGTAAGAAAACCCAGAAGGTCAGGCTGCCAGGAATGAGATTTTTTGGTATGTGTATCAGTACCAAATCCAACAATCAGAACTCACAAGTTACAAGGCTGCCAATTAATGGTTGTGAACATTGCCCAGAGAAATTTTGTAGTTAAAACTGGAAAGATAGAAAGAAAGAAAGAAAATCCAGGATATACGGAAAAGAAAAGATACCTTTAATATAGATTCTGGTTGATGCTTTCTCTCTTAAAATAGTCAAGAATTCCAGCAAAATTTACATATTTTGTGAAGACTGTTGATGTAATGATTACTCATTTTTTTAAAGGAATTTAAAAGAATGAAGCTAAAAGTATCAATAAACTATGCTTAAAGGCCTGAGGCTATATGACCTTGGAATATGAACTTACTCCTTTGTGAGATGTAAATCTATAATTTTTTATACTTTCCCAGGAATACCACAAAAAACTTTAAACATTTAGTTTATAGTAAGGTCTAAGCACATTTGTGCCCTCTGGTCTCACTTTATTAGCATGTAATCCTATCCAATACACCCAGGTATTACCCTATGACCTCAGATCTAGCAACAACAAACTAGAAAAAAAAATAGTCTGCTAGAAACCCTTTGAACAAAGTAACTTAAGAAATCATCAAAGTCATACACATGGCTATAGTTAAAACTCATAAGTCCAATACTTTCTTGAGATACTTACCCCTGGCTAAGTTCTGTCCTTTTTCTTAAAAATTATTTATTCCCATAATGTTCATCATTAAATCTATGTAAAAAGCACTTCGTAGTCTCAAATAGAGGCTAAGGATGCCTCTTCAAGTAAGATACTTGCCACCTTGTACAGTTTATGTTCCAAGTATCCATGGCTGTGCCTCTAACTCTCAGGTATTGAACATTATCTTATGCCCTCCTAGGATACCCTCATATGTATGGACCTGTATACACACAGACATATAAACATACATAAATACAAAAGAAGTCTTCTAATAATAAAACACAGACTCCAAATATGTTTCATATGGGGCTGTCTTGAATGTCTTTTCACCAGCTGTCAAGAATCTTAGCTTCACAGAGTGAAGTTCTCCCATCCTGCTATAGGTATCAACACGTATGTACATATCTGCCCTGTATAATGCTGCCTCTGACACCAAATAGCCCAGGAATAAGTCCTAACCAAGGCAAGAAGACCAGGCCACTTGCATCTGCAGTATTTGTGATGAAAGGGGCTGTCACTTGAGACAATTCTGCCTAATGACAACCTTGATAATCTAGGAAGGTAGAGAGGAGAGGGTGAAGAGTGCAGAGTCAACTGTAAACATTCTGCCACTTGAAGACACATAGCAGCTAGAGGCTGAGTATATATCAGACCCCAAAGGTCATATACCATACCATGTCAGCTTGGAGCTGTCCCTCTCAACGAATCTCTCCTTCACTCTAATCAGTTTCTCTGAAGTGACAGCATTAATGGATCTCCTTGGCATGTTTCTGTTACTTTATTTTCCCAGTAATCAAGTGGATTCACTGAGGAGTTACACTGAGTTCTGAACTCTTTGCATAATTAATTGCATATTAGTACTTGCTGAATTGCTTGGAAGGAATTAAAAATGAAATAGAAACAGGAATTGAATTTAGTGTGGATACCCTTTTTATCCTGGTTATAGGGAATCAAAAAACAAGACAAAAACCAACAAACAAAACCCCCTGATAAAACCTAAGCATCAAGTCACTCTTTTCATTCTAAGGTAAATCAAATTCTTTTAGTAAGTACTGAAACAGAATATCTGAAGAAGGGTCATCATAATAGTAATAGTCAGAGGGAACCCCAAAGTCATCATAATAGTAACAGTCATTCTTCTTTGACAATGGCTCTGTGCTGCTCCCTATTCAAGACAAATGTTAAGGTTTTATCTTTTACTATCTATTGTAATGCTAAGTGCACCCCTAAGACCTGGAGTCTGCAAGTAGTCCCTGGGACACTGCCCCAAGTTAATTCTCATTGGTAAATAAGTGCCTACAGCCAATAGTTGGGCAGAAGAGACATAGGTGGGGTTGAGGTTTAGCTGTCTTTGGGGATGGGGTGGGAAGAGGACCAGGAAGAAGGAGGATGAAAAAGAGACTACCATCGAATAAAAGAACATACAAGAGGGAGAAGGAGAGACATCATGAGATAACTGAACCACAAAATTGTGGCCATGTGGGCTGGCCAATGGAGTTGAGAACAACAGATGGAACATAGTACATAGTAAGTGATAACTAGGGGTTATGGAAAGAAAAGAGGATTCTAACAGCATAGAGGGTAGGCAGCTATCTAGTTATTGTGCTGCCTAAGGCTATTTAAAAATATAAGACTGTGTGTGTTTTATCTGAGAACATAAATGATCTAAAGTGGGGAAGAGGTGCTGAGCCAGGATTTTTAATATTGTTTTACTACAAACAAATAACTAGGAAGCAACTTAAGGGAAGTTACATGTGTTGACTCATAGTTGCAGAAGTTTCAGGCTATGATGTTTTGGCTTTTCTGTTTCTGGGTTGAAGAATGCTGAGGAAGCAGAACAGAGATGCAGAGTGTGTGGTAGAGAAGATCTCTCTCCTCACAGTAGGATGGAAACAGTGAGATAAAGAGGCCATGGCCAAAATAATCAATACCATATACACTGACTCATTATAAGTCTTTCAACCAACTTCTACCGCCTATTAGCCCATTAACAGTATACAGCATCCTTCATGGATTTAATGCCCTCATGATACTCTGACCTCTCCAGCTTGGGAACAAGCCTTTGACACAGCAGGCTATAAGGAGGATACTTCATGTTCAAGTCAGAACAGACAGGAAGCTAAATGGGATGAACATCTCAGGTCACATTTGAGTCACCATGTTGCTAAGGAACTTTTTTATTTTATCATGAACATTTTTGAAGCTCAATTTGACTCTTTTTCACTTCTGCATTAAACATATAACAAGGAATCATATTTGGGTTCCAAATGCATTTAGACTTGGCAGAGACATCAGGTCACCAAACCCAGTATCCTCCATACCCATCAGAAGGACTTTCAGGTCTGAGATTGCTCTGATTCCAAATCAGGTATAAATCGATACATATTTCTCTTGTTATTTTAACACAATCTAAATTTAATGAGAACAGGGTAGATTTGTTTATCCTCTGGTACATAGAATTTGGTGTGTTAGCTCAGAGAAAGTAAAAACAAACATGAAGATGCTAGTTTTGTTTTTATTTTTAATTTGTTCATATTAAATTATTTATCTACATTGGTAAATGAAAACACAAAGAAACCTTTGAACTCGGTAATTAGGCAAAGGTGAAAATATATGATAATAATGTAGAAAAATAACCACAAGATAAGAAAACATGTTTTAAAATCTATTTTCTATATTTAATTGTTTTCCATAATTATTTTATAATAAAATGTTTTTGTTAATACATGATGAACTTATTGTTCTTTATTATTTTAAAAGTCAATATAATATTAGTTTTAATTTGTACCATGAGGATTATTGATATTATATATATATATATATATATATATACACATATATTGCATCATAACTAAAATCTCTTTGCATTTGATATTAATTCATATTTTATTTATTGGTAGAGGAAACATGCTACATGGGCAGAGAATAATTTACAGTCAGTTTTCTTGCCCTATGATGTAGATTACAGTAATTGAACTTGAGTCTACAGGCTTTGTAGCAACCATCTTTACTTACTGAGCTATTTTGACTGCTCTTTAATATTTTAATTCTAATAGCCTCTTGAGCTAAAACTCTTTGAGGAATACTATGCTTGAGAAAATCTAAAGTTTAGACTTTGCACCTATAATTCTAAAAGACAGTGGATAAGAGAGAATATTAAACCCTAGCATGAGAGTGCATTGACTTGTAGACAAGATTACCTATTTAAAATCTAAAAAAAAAAAAAAAAAAAAGATACAAAAAGAGCAAGAGATCTGGAGAAGGTGGTTGGGCAGGCAGAGTGGAATAGTATCACAACACAAAGTATGCAGAATGCAGTCAGTGAACAGCAGGAACAATATGCAAAGGAGGCTAGCAATTGACTGATTACCAGGTAGGGTAAAGCATAGGAAATGGCTGAGAGCAAGGGTTTAGAATGGGTGTTCATTCTGCTGTGAAAGTCACAGTGAATTCAGACTAGGAGAAGTATGAATGGGAAAGTTGGAGAGAACACTATAGAAGAACAAAAAGAGAGTAACAATGAATATGGGGAATCTCACAACATTTGCTATGGGAGAAGACATAATTTTTTATAAAAGACTTATTTGCATAACATAAAAATAGGTAGACATATGCTATTCTCCAGGCAAGCTTAATGTCTTTAAAAGACAATCCAGAAATCTTAAAACAGTAGATGGCAAACATAGTTGATAATAAAGAAATTCTAAGTATGATCTTCATTGCAGAATTGGGTGTAACACTGGACACCACGAGCAAGCTAACATGGTGGTTGCTTGAACCATTTACAAGAATACATAGGCTTTGACAGAAAAACAGTTGGATGGCAGGAGGAATCCACAGTGTGGATGTTGATAGAGTATGGCACAAATGAGAGAGGCCTCCAGTCAGAGCACAACTTCCTTGAACTTTCTATCCCCATGAGACCCCTACATCCAACCCTCAATTATGAAGTCTACAACCTTGCATCACTTCTCATGATGGATCGGTTTTTCCTTCATCATCCTTTAATTTCCATCCTATCTTTTGAAATGGTGGTTTGAGGTACTCTAAATGACTATATCTCCCTGACCTAACACAATCCCCTCACCAGAGTAAGGGACATGTTTGGTCCACAGAATCTAGACTTTTGTGAAAAGGGAAAGGTGAAAAGATGGTGTCCCCTTTACAAAGAAAAGAAGAAATTGCACTTGAACCACAACCACAGGTGAACTACATTGAGTGGAATTAGTGCCCAGAATATCACGACATTGTGCTAGATCCATTTAGTCATGTGACTTAAATGAGTAAGTCAGGCAGTTACTGTAAGTGTCTTTACTATAAGATATACCATTATATCAAGAAGCAACATCAGGAATCATTTTTTAAAATTTGTGAGTGATTAAACTATTTTTCCTAGGGAAATTAACATTGTATTTGCATGTGTATAAACATTATATAGTTTAACTTGAAATGAATGCTTGTAAGCCTACTGTGGTGGCACATGAGAGGCAAGGGGCAGGCATGTCTGGTGTACGCAGTTCCAGCCCAGCCAGTTTTTATTTTGAATTAGCTAACTAATTTTACTTGCCATTATCATTTGAATGTAAAATATATTCCAAAGGTTCAAGTGTTTCAACACCGGTTTTCAAGTATTGGCCTTGCTAAATGAAGTGAATATTGAGTTTAAGGTGTGATGCCTTAGTTGCATGT
The DNA here is from genome assembly GCA_964023405.1 of Apodemus agrarius. Lineage (NCBI taxonomy): Eukaryota > Metazoa > Chordata > Mammalia > Rodentia > Muridae > Apodemus > Apodemus agrarius. The sequence continues at coordinate 96,562,445 of OZ030012.1, read as the reverse complement.
CCAGTTCTTTGCTTCTGAAGTGCTAATGCACTGGTACCAGTCACCTCATAAGCCTGTTACCATACCATAAATCTCTGCTGCAATGGACTGGACTATATCCTACTAAAACTCTAAGGGAAAATAAGCTCTTACTTCTTTAGGTGGCTTCATATCCATTATTCAGTCACAGCAGGAACATAGGTAACTAACACAAGTATCAACAAGTAATTATGTGACAAGAACATAACAGATTAAAAACCACTTGTTGTTCCTTAGTGGATGTGCATTTGAGAGGCTGACAGTTTGGAGAGCTGGTTTCCTATTGAATATGTCAATTTACTTGCATTATTATTAACCTAGTAGAATGAGTACATGTCTTAAAAGAGTGAATCTTTGCCTGGTTCGTTGTTGCAATATGCTGCCTTGCTATTTTAACTTGGGAAAGAGAGTTGTGATGGGGCAGACTCTGAGTGTAGTGTCAGTTGTCATCTGGAGAAAGATGAATGTGCCACGAAGCTTAGAAGCAAACTTCTAAAACCACAGATCTCACCAGGGGTTCACACCAAGCACTACTTCAAAAAAAAAAAAAAAAGGAACGAAAGTAAAAGAAAAAAAAGAAAGCTTAAAAAGTCTGAACCTGCATTCAGTAACTAAGGTCTGCTTTGGTAGCCTAGAAAAAAAAATCTACAGCACACAACTATCCACATCCATGAGGGGAAATCATTTCCTAAAGCATAATAAAATCTACCACTGGTCTTCTCAGGCTGACTAGAATTAAATGAAGAGCTTAGCAATATGTATTTTAAAATGACACTAATTGTATTGAACTATGATATTATGGTGGTTTCAGAATTGCCAATTAAGTGATTGTCTTACATAAAAGTAGAAGGTATGACAGGACGAATTTGAGCTTCAGTGTGCATCTCCCGGTTCTGAGGGCATCCTGTGAATATTATGCAGTAGTGATAATAATGAGATTCCTTTCATTTTCATATTATAAAACATTTTTTTTTCTATATGGAACATAACAGAAAAGAGTTTCTGCAACAATTCCGAGGAGTAGTTATTAGATTCTGATTTTCAATGAATGTATACTTAGGTATGTTAATGAATATTTTATTCCTCTGGTCGCCTCCCCCAAAAGTTAGAAAAACAACAGAAGACTAACAGTCTATTTCGCACACTAATCTGAGCATCTGTGAGGCAAGAGGTGAGGCTGGGGCAGAGAAACTCAGCTCATGGCAAGCAGGAAACAAAAAGATTCCCAGAGAGGGATCAGGTTATCTCATACTCTGAAAAGACAAGACCCCACTGAAGTACTTCCTCCAACCAACACCCACCTCTCCCAGTGCCAGTGTCTTCCAACAATCTCTTGGAAGAATGAATCAGGTAGCAGCTGAGAGTTCTCGTTTCCAGCGAGTTATCTGAAGACCCTGTGTCATGGTGCCATATGATTAATAGTCAATGATGACAACAAATTAAGCCAATAAAAGTGAAAGTCTAAAGAATATTTGTTATTCTTCAATAAGACAGAGTTACTGAGAAACTACAATTTGATTCTGCAATTGAGAAGGAGAATTTACTCATGAATGGGTGTGCGGGTGAGAAAGTAAATGAGTAGAGAAGAGGACAAAGAGATGCTATTCTCAGGCTTTCTTTGTACTTCCTAAGCAAGCAGCAAGCAATTTAGCAGTTCATAAAAGCCCTTGATGGCCAGTGGACAGGAAAATGAGAACTGAGAACAAAAGGGAGGCAAAAATTGACAAGTGTAGGCATAGAAAAAGTTTTAAACAATTTGATTATTAATTTTTCACATGACTTGGCTTTATGATGGTTGGTTAATTTGTGTTATAATATTTACCTCACTATGATATACATTTCCAGAACCATTTCTCAAGTTTTACCTTGATAACTATATAAAGGCTGGACAATCTAAGAAAATCTCTTGGCTGTTTCTACAGTGTACTGTTTTAGTGCATAATAATACAAATTTCTATTGAATCATGCTATTTTTATATTCTATATTTACAAATTGAAATTTACGAAATTTAAACATGATTTTAATTCAATTGTTTATAAAATAATTTACAAACTTAATTATAAACATATTTTTATATTTTATAAAATATAATGTATCATATCTATGGGTGCTTTGATCCCATGTATGTATGTGCATCACATGCATGTTTGGTATTCATGGATACCAGAAGATGGCTTTGGATTCCTTGGAACTGAAGTAGACTGCTGTGAGGGACCATGTAGGTGCTGTGAGTCAAACATGTCCTCTGGAAGTTCAGCTAGTGCCCTGAGCTGAGCCATCTCTCTGGCTTTTGGAACTAGAAAGCATGTTATTCTCATTCAAACATTAGAATGGATTGACAGTTACTAAATAAAATGTCATATACATTTTAAATTAGTTTTATTACTTTTATTGCCTTCATTCATCTGTTTTATTTAGGAGAATTCTCAATAAACATGGACTTAAGTCAAATATGCTATGTGTATGTGTATGTGTGTGTGTGTTTTGAGTGACTATATGTATATATGTTTACATGTGTTGTTGAACATATGTGTAGGAAGGGGTATATGTCAATGAATAAGCAATCACGTGTATGGGGAAATCGGCTGACAATGGATCTCTATGCGTATCAGTTTCCAATATCATCCATAGAAGATCTCTCACTTAAACCCAAAACTCATTGATTTTGTTTGTCTAGCAGCCAGTTCATCCTGGTAAGCATGTCTGTGTCCTCTGAAAACTGATTACAGAAATGTTGTCACATCCCGTGGTGTGTCTGGAAGGCTATTGATGTTAACACCTGTCTTCATGCTTACAGAGCACATGCTTAAACAGATTGAACAATCTCATCAGTCCCAAAGACAAATTTTATTTACCTCATATCTGTGACTATTTCTATGGTAATATTTGGCTACTTGGAATAACTTATTGGTAGTCAGATGTGCTAGTCTGTGCCTCTTCTTGCTTAAAAAATAACAACAGATTTCCCAAGATGAGTTTGATATCTAATGAGTCGTGCATCCCAGGACTATCTCTCTAGTAATATGTTGTTCTAATACATCATTTCTGAAAGCTGTCTCTTTAGTGATGAATTGATATAATACATCATGAGCCTGAAGCAGAAGCAAGATATATTGCTTAAAATATGGTATCCTCCATGGAACAAATGATTTTTAGAGCAGATTAGTTTTAATTATAGGAGAAAAGATGTCTCTCTCCAAGCAAATTACATTAGTTCTTCCTAGTTGGTATCTGCATCTCATCATCCAAATTGGGACAATGAATTAAATAATTCTATTTTGAAGCCAATCAATGATGTACGGCCTCTTTGTTTTCACTGCTAAGCTTTAAAACATGGCTGCTGGATGCTTTGTTTTCCTTTGTTTCAAACTTATTTCTTCTTAAATTTTCATATAAGTATATGTGTACCAAGCATACTCTCTCTGCACACCCCTGTTCTCCTTTTTCTTACTCTTTTACCTCATTTCTTTCAATTTTGTCCATATAACAGTTTTCATTTTTAATTTCATGTTGTGATTTTGTGTACCTGCTTAGAGTCTCAGAACCACAGATGAGGCAAAACATATTTGTGCTTCTGAAACTGTAATTATCTTAATGTTATTGTCTTCAGCAGCACTCATTTTCCTGTGAATAACATAACTTCATTCTATATGAATTAAAAATGTATATGATGCATAGACTCTTTGTTTGTTTATCCATTCTTAGGTGTTTGGACACCTAAACTGCTTTTAAAACTTACCAAACATGAATCAATTATATAAACAGTATTTTCTCAATTGAAGTAATTTCAACTTTGAAATACTCTTATTTGTGTAGAGCTAAAATGATTCATAATAATTTTAGTATTGTTTTAATATGTGAATGAAATATATTTATATTGTATATTACATTAATATTATATGTATTATTGCTCATAGAAAATATACTCATCTTTGTAACAGTAATTAACTTTTTGTTATTGTATCAAACTACCTGAAGGAATCAGTGACAAAAAGAAACTATTTTGCCTTCTAATTTAGTGCATTTCAGGATGCAGTCAGGTGTCCCCATGGATGTTGTAGTGAGTCCATTCAGCATGGCAGAGATTCATGAAATAGATGAAGGCATGAAACAGATGCCTTGTAGTGACCAGAGAAGGAGAGAATATATTCAAGTCTCACAATCTCCATGAGAAAATGCCACCTTATGTAGGATATATCACTTCCTAGTAATTTCAAAGGCTGAGGACCAAACCTTTATCCCATGGGCATTTTGGACACACATATCCAAACCAATTACCAAGTGAGTTTTATATATGACTAACTTTCACGAACGAAAGCTGATCAGTCCAGATGCAAATCAGTTGCTCCAAAAGTTTACTTTTTCTAGTTTTGTTTGTTTTTTGTTTTTTATGGTATAGATTTCCTATATGTGATAGCTACTGCTAATTGTCATCTTTAGAAACACTTTAGTTTTAAAAAAAAGCCTTTTGGAAAATCTGTGAGGACTTGTCTTGAGTCCAGTATGATCTCCCACTCTGGATGGTTCCATTCCATAGGCAGAGGATCCTGGACAGCTCGTGTCCATTGCTCGCCTCTTCTTAACTGTGGGTTTTAGATTTTAAGCTCCAGATGCCTTGCTCATTCCCTACCATCCTAGACTATAAGTTGGAACTACGAGTCAAAACAAACCGTCTCTTCTTAAGCTCCTTTTGTCAATCTATCATAGCATCTGGAAAGAATCTATGACATCATTCATATTAATTACCTACCTGATCTCCCTGAATTATATTTATTCACTCTCTGAAAGAGATCCTTAATACAAGATAGTTTGGGACATGTTTCAGTTCAATAAATCCACACACCCTCTCTCTATGTCTATGTAATTTACTATGAAAATAATTTGGGTTTAGGTGTCAATCAATTGGCATTAAAGAGACAATGACCACTGCCATGCTTCATCTGGTATATTTAGTTTCCTGCCCCTCTGTTGTCCTCTCTCTCCATCCCCCATTTTTCCTTTTCATTTATACTGAATGAAAAATAGCCATTTAGTAAAAATACAGATTTTTCCCTCTAGATTCTTCTCTCTTACGTACCAGTCACTTGCAATTTCTAATATATGTCACCATAACTGCAAATTACTATGAAATAACTTAGTCTAGATTAATATACAACTATGTATGCAAACTTCTGTGTCATTTTTAATTCATCATTTGATGTCATTGTAGAACCAGTTGGAAAATTCTTCTCAAATATTGACTATAGTTAGATGCATGTGTCTTAAGGGAAACTGGGTGTGTCAACAGCTTCCAGAAGGTACAGGGCTTTCCCTTTTTTCACTCATCTTTAAAATTATTTCACTTAAGGCACAAAATACATACTGTTGAGAAGTTAGCAGCCATTATTGCATTTCTCATCTTTTTTGACAATTTCATATGTGGATATATATCCTTTCTACCTTTTCCTCTCCCTAGTCCAACCATGGCCCCTGCTCTCTCTCTCTCTCTCTCTCTCTATATATATATATATATATATATATATATATATATATATATATGTATATGTATATGTATATGTATAGATATAGATATAGATATAGATATAGATATAGATATAGATATAGATATAGATATATAGATATATAGATATATAGATATATAGATATATAACTCCAGTGCGTTTACTGTTGATCATATGTGTATGCATTTATGGCTGACAACTTGGCATCTGCAACTTAGAAGACTGATTCTCTTTCAGGAGCCACATGAAAGCCTGTAGCTTTTCATCTAAAAGGAGAGTCCTGTGAGATTTTTCTCTAAATATATTGGCTTGTGGGCTTATGCAAGTCTTCTCGTTCAGGTTAACAATATTTTTAAGTTTCATTGAGGTTGGTTTCTTGTCATATATAGAAGACACTTACATGGTATTGTAGCAAATATACCCATCCTCTGGCTCTTACACTATTTCTTCAATATCTATGGTGTTCCCTGAGCCTCAGGTATAGGTGGTTGTAGATGTCCTACCTTGGCTTAGGCATCTCATAATCTGTTGTTTCTGTGCATAAAGGTGAGTTGGTAGGAAATGGGGAAAGATCTGGGAAGAGGTTCGGGGTGATATTCACATGCATTATATGAAAATATTTTAAATCAAATTTAAAAAACATAAGACTAAACACTTATCCACAGAAAGATTAATGGTTACCATCAGAATAGCCAAAGAATGATTGCAAATTCTACTGCCTGTACATTGCTTAAAATATGAAGTATTTTGCTTTAAAAAATCTTAGTTTCTGCAAGGCAAAGGACACTGTCAGAAGGACAAAACGGCAACCAACAAAGTGGGAAAAGATCTTCACCAACCCCACATCCGACAGAGGGCTAATTTCCAAGAAGTTAGACTGTAAAGAACCAAATAACCCTATCAAAAAATGGGGTACAGAGCTAAACAAAGAATTTTCACCAGAAGAAATTCAGATGGCCAAGAAACACCTTAAGAGATGTTCAACATCATTAGTCATCAGGAAAATGCAAATCAAAACAACCCTGAGATTCCACCTCACACCAGTCAGAATGGCTAAGATTAAAAACTCAAGGGACAACAAGTGCTGGCGAGGATGTGGAGAAAGAGGAACACTCCTCCACTGTTGGTGGGATGGCAAAATGGTAAAACCGCTCTGGAAATCAGTTTGGCAGTTCCTCAGAAAATTGGGCATGTCACTTCCAGAGGACCCTGGCATACCACTCCTGGGCATATACCCAGAGGATTCCCCAGCATACAATAAAGACACATGCTCCACTATGTTTATAGCAACCTTGTTTATAATAGCCAGAAATTGGAAGGAGCCCAAATATCCCTCAAAGGAGGAATGGATACAGAAAATGTGGTATATTTATACAATGGAATACTACTCAGCAATTAAAAATAATGAATTCATGCAATTTGTAGGTAAATGGTTAGACCTGGAAAATATCATCCTGAGTGAGTTAACCCAATCACAAAAGAATACACATGAAATGCAATCACTGATAAGTGGATATTAATGAGCCCAGAAGCCCTAAATACTCAAGGCACAATTTCCAAGAAGAAAAAAGGAGAGGACCCTGGGCCTGTAAAGATTGGATCCAGTTTTGTAAAGAAACCGTGGGGGGAGGGGAAATGATTGGGGAATAGTTGGGGGGGAGAGGAACTATTGGGCATATGGTGGGGGGGGGACTAGGAAAGGGGAAAGCCTTTGGAATGTAAACATAGAATATAGAAAATAAAAATTAAAAAAAGGAAACTAAAAAAAAAATCTTAGAACTTGATATATTGGGTGAAATGGGTTAGCATGACAAAAACAATAATGGATGAAGACTTGTACCTTTCCTTCAATGACTTCTCTTTTTAAGTGTGTTAAATTAAATTCCATATTAAAACATTAACTTGAAAAGACCATGAGTAGAGTCTTATATACAAGGAGCTTAGAGGTCAGCATAACAATCCTAACAATAAAATCATCCAAAAAAGTATGCAAGACTTCACTTAGATTTGCTAGAAAACTGCAGTCATGTGGCACTAACACATCTACAAATCTGGAGAAGAATAAATGCAGAGCCACAGCCCAGAGCATCTGGTGTCAGTATGGGTTTGTGTGCGTCTGATAACTGTTCAAAATTTCTGAGTCTGAATTTGGGGGTGGTGTATTAAAAGATTTGAAAACTTGGTGTTGGGTTTGAGACCTACATTTTTACTCGTTGTGCCTTTAGAAATGCCAGGGTTTTCAGAATTAAATCAGTAATGCTTTCAACACATATCTGACTGGATCAAGAAAGGTAACTTCAATAAAATACACTCAACTGTTCTTTATAGAAAACTGCAGAACTGACAGGAAGCTCATTAATGTGCATCCTGTCACCGTATCCATGGGCACTTGACAAAATCAAGACTTTTCAAACCTGTCTAGCCATGTAAAGACATAGAAAAATATTAAAACAATTTTGAACTTACTAACGGGATTCAAGCCCAATAAAATGCTTATATTGAATAATAAGGTTATAGAATCACCCCTCCCCATCTCTGCACCTGTGACTATATTCAATATACTAGGTATAGTAACTATGGTGCAGTACAAATGGCTGGAGGACACTGATACTATGTAGAAAAGCATTCCAAGGGAAACCCACAAATGAGAGGAGAGAAAATCAACCACCTGGCAAGAAGAAAACACTTAACAGTGTTACCAGAAGTGATCCAAATCCTAGGCAGGTCAGTATCAGTCCTGACAGTGATGGCCTTGTCTTCTCTATTCCTCCATGATGTTATTTCAGGAATAACGTCTACTTTATTTCATACATGATGCAGTACTTTCAACAATAACTACAATGCAACTAACTATGAACAAGCTCACAGTGGCAAGACACAATCAGACTTTGCAACTACCTGAGGATGATACAACATGGGTTTTCAAGCCAAATTCAAAACACACTTAGAATACTGAAGGAGCTAACATATATACATGCACACATACAGTGCCAAGAGTTGGGAGGATGAGGCAGGAAAATCACCATGATTTTTAGGTTAGCCTAGGTTCCATAGCAAGATTTTCATCACAAGCCAACAGTATAGTAGCCATCATAAAGGAATAAAGAGGAATGACTAAAGAGATGGCTTAGGGAATAGCATCACTTGTTCTTGCAGAAGAACCCAGTTCCCAGTCCATAGATGGAGCCTGCACCATCTGCACCACCTACAACTTCAGTTCCTGGTATCTAACTAACTCTTCTGACATCACTAGGGACAATTATGGTGCAACACCCATAAACATCAAATAAATAAATCTAAAAACAATTTTAAAAAGATCAATCCTTATGATTTATCTATACAGCCAGGAGCCAGTCCTAGTGGGAGGTGCTATCTTGAGGCAGTGGAGGGGGAAGAGCATTGGCAGGGGGTAAGACTTGGTCTTACAAAATTCTGGGGTAAGCGTGTGTCTTGTGAGATATTTAGGGTTTCTGAATAATAAAATAGTTTACTTATCTAAGTTACTATGCTGACATGCCTTCTGTGTTCCTCTGAAGCCAAAGGCTGCAGTCTCAGGTACTTAGCACCTCATCATAAAATTTCAGGAGATTAAGTAAAGTGTTAGTTGCTTTTCCTATTGTCCAGAAACCTCTTGCTGTTTGCGCTAGGGGGAAGTTTGGAGCAATAAATTTCTATTGAACCAGAAGAAGAGAATAACAAAAGAAAAACTTTTACATAAGTGAATATGCATAGTCACACATAAGTTCATACACAGCTTCATGCATGCAGAGTTCTAATTTACACATTTTCATACAAATTCAGTTGGGCTCAGCTTGCATGCGTTCTCACAGTTACATATTTACCCACACATATGCATACATTATCACAGTTATATACTTACACACACATTCATTCTTACATATGCATATGGAGTAAAACACCAAGCATCAGTGCAGAAAGAACTCACTCATTCTGGATAAAAAAAAATGAGCTACAATATTTATTGCATAGAGAAAGAAAAAGCTTCCACCCTTTTAATGCTAAATGAATTAAAACCATGTTCATAAGAAAAAAGATTTGTTCCTTTTAATAAGACTAAGCCTGCCTTGTCCTTACTATGGGACATATTCTGCCCCATGGTAAGGAGAAGCCTGCCTACTCCTTCTGCTCTCTGCAGCATCTTCTTTTTTTTTCTTGTCCTCTGCATTCTGCACATTGATCTCTTAATTTTTTTTATGTTACCTATAGTTTCTAAGTTATTCCACTCTGCATTATCCTTCTAATCTTGTTCTCTTCTAACTAAAAACTTCTCCTCAGTTCAGTTCCTTTTTCAGTTCAGTTCTTCTTGCCTAGTTCCTCTCACCTCAGGTCCGCTGTTCTGACTCTTCTCTTTGACTTGCTAATTGTGCCTTGAGTATTTAGGGCTTCTGGGCTCATTAATATCCACTTATCAGTGATTGCATTTCATGTGTATTCTTTTGTGATTGAGTTAACTCAGGATGATATTTTCCAGGTCTAACCATTTACCTACAAATTGCATGAATTCATTATTTTTAATTGCTTCTCTTTGTCCTCAGCCCTTAAACATCTTTCAGAATACACGATCACATGTTACAAAATTCATCACAAGTTCACACAAAAAGTCAAATCATAAATTGAAATAGAAGTTTACAACAGAGAATGTTTACATGCATATCCATTAACGTAATTATCTCGCTAAACATCTATCACCTGTCATCATTCTACAGGTTCACCTAAGGTTTAAATCCATAACTAAGTTATAAGTGAAGGTTTGTATAGATAAAACCAGTCAACATTTATCTTCTCTCCTAGCACCTGTAATACATCATTAGTTCCCTTTTTATGTTAATTGTTTTACAACCTCTTGGAATGTGCTCTGAGTAGGAGAAAGTCTGGTTTCCATCTAACAGCAATTCATTGGTAACACTTGGGAGACTGGCAGAGTTCTTACTGCAGTTTTGACAATCAGAAAAGGACCTAATAACAGTCCCATTATAAAAGAGCCTAATTATCACAGATATAATTTTAGGAATTTGTATAGGCTCATCATTAAAACTTAAGTCATCTATTTGTCTACATAGCATCAGTATAAGACAGTATATCTTTGTGGATCTGCAGAGATCTGCTCCAAAGGGGTATGCTATTACTTATTATTATATATGTTAAATAACAACAGGAAAAACATATTAATAGTAGGAATCTTTTCTAGAAGTCTCTCACAGCCTTGCATGATGAGGGCTCACCTGTTGCAGATTATATAATAATCCAAAGCAGGTCATTTCAGAATGACCACCTGGTAGTATATTAGCTTGTACCATTATGGCTCCTGACACTACACATTTTTATTAATTATTTCATTTATTTACATTTCCATTGTTGTCCCCTTCCCGTTTCCCCCTCCACGAACCCTCCTCCCTTTTGCCTTTAAGAGGATGCTCATTCAATCAACTAACCACTCTTATCTCACCCTCCTAACATCCCCATTCTCTGGGGCATCAAGCCTCTACAGGACCAAGCACATCCACTCCCATTGAGGCCAGACAAGGCACTTTTCTGTTACATATGTATGTTCTTTGGTTGGTGGCTTAGTCTCTGAGAAATCTGAGGGGTCCAGTTAGTTGATACTGTTGTTCTTCCTATGGGGTTGCAATCCTGTTCAGCTCCTTCAGGCCTTCCCCTAACTTTTCTATAGGGATCCCTGACCTCAGTCCAATGGTTGTCAGTAAGAATCTGCATCTGTATCAGTCTGTTCTTGGTAGAGCATTTCAGAGGACAGCCATGCCAGGCTCCTGTCTGCTAGTACAACATGGCATCAGCAATAGTGTCAGAGTTTGGTGCCTGAGCATGGGATGGATCTAAAGTTGGGGTAGTCTCTGGATGGCCTTTCCTTCAGTCTCTGCTCTGCTTTTGTTCCTGCATTTCCTTTAAACAGGAACAAATTTTGGTCAAAATTTTTAAGATGGGTGGGTGGCTCCTTCCCTCAACTGGGATCCATTTCTATCTACAGGAAGGGGTCTCTTCAGGTTCTATCTCCACAATAGTTATCTGTAATTTGATGTAACTATGAAACTGATTTTGACATCAACTTCTCTAAAATACAAAATAGTAAAAATAAAAGAAAGATAAAGAAAATGTATATAAACAAATAATGATAAATCTCCAGAGCACCCAAAATCTTGGTGGCAATAACAGATAATGTAACATGTATACAGTTGGAATGCTAGATAGAAGTGAAAGGAACTGGGGAAATACTTGATGTAATAATATTCTCATTCCTCAACATTTATGACAGACACCAAAATACAGATCCAGGAGCTGAGAAAATAGTCAATATACAACCTAATCTTTAAGATAAATATTTAAACTGGGGAAAACCAATGGCAAAGAAAATACTGTTTTAAATTCAGTGTCAGAAGAGTAGCTTAGACTTCGATATATATATATATATATATATATATATATATATATATAAATATGTATATATATATATATATGTATATATATATATATATATATATATATATATTCAATCCAAAATTTCATATTGATAGATGTTGACAAAGTGCTTATACTTTTTACATGGGAAACACAAATGCTAAAATAAAAGGAAATTGTAAAAAAAAAAAACTTCCAGTACTATACAGGTAAATGCCTGTAGAAGAGTGAGTACCTGATCTCAATATTTCTTCTAATAGCATAGAAAGGAGGTTTCCATAGCAAAAAAATTTTTACCAGAAGAATTTTGAATGGCTGAAAAGCACCTTAAGAAATGTTCAACATCATTAATCATTAGGGAAATGCAAATCAAAACAACCCTGAGATTTCCCCTCACACCAGTCAGAATGGCTAAGATTAAAATCTCAGGAGACAGCAGGTGTTGGCAGAGATGTGGAGAAGGAAAGAGCAACACTCCTCCACTGCTGTCGGGATTGCAAGCTGGTATAATCACTCTGGAAATCAGTCTGGCAGTTCCTTAAAACTGTGCATGACACTTCTGGAGGACCCTGTTATACCACTCCTGGGCATATACCCAGAGAATTTCCCAGCATGCAATAAGAACACATGCTCCACTATGTTCATAGCAGCCTTATTTATAATAGCCAGAAGCTGGAAAGAACCCAGATATCCCTCAATGGAGGAATGGATACAGAAAATGTGGTATATTTACACAATGGAACACTACTCTGCAATTAAAAACAATGAATTCATGAAATTTTTAGGCAAAAGGTTGGAACTGGAAAATATCATTCTAAGTGAGGTAACACAATCACAAAAGAATACATATGGAATGCAGTCACTGATAAGTGGATATTAATTAGCCCAGAAGCTCTGAATACTCCCGACACAATTAACATATCAAATGATTCCCAAGAAGAAGGAAGGAGAGGCTTGGTCCAGCATTGTAGGGGAATACCAGGACAGAAATATGGGAGGCGGTGATTGGGGAATGGGCAGAGGTAAGAGGGCTTATGGGATTTATGGGGAGGGGGGAACCTGGAAGGAAAGGGGAAATCATTTGGAATATAAAAAAAAGAATATAGAAAATAAAAAAATAAATAAAAATAAAGACAACTTTTCTTAAAAAAATAAAAGGCTGTGGGTTTGATTCCCAACACAGTAAAAGAAAGAAAAACAAAGAAAAATACTAAGATAGTAAAAAGGTTGCTTATTGCCTGGAAGTAGAGGAGGAAAAGAGATGAGTCTTTGAAGAACAAAACCTGTGAAAATATGATGGATCCAGGATACTATACATCAATCAAACCTGAGAATTACAAAAGTGAACAACCTTGTTATGAACTGTGTATATTAGTTATCTAATTCTGTTAATACTGGTTCACTCATAACACAAGTTCCATAGTTATAAAGTATAAAGTAATATGTCCTTTGCATTACAGAAGATTTCCAGTTTCATGAGGTCCATTTATCAATTCTTGATTTTAGAACATGAGCCATTAGAGTTCTGCTTAGGAAAGTTCCCCTATGCCAATGAGTTCAAGGCTCTTTCCTACTTTCTCTTCTCTTAGATCCAGTGTATCTGGTTTTATGTTGAGGTCCTTGATCCACTTGGACTTGAGGTTTGTGCAAGGTGACAAATATGGGTCTATTTTCATTTTTCTCCATACAGACAGCCATTTAGACCAGCACCACTTTTTGAAGATGCTTTCTTTTTTCTATTGCACAGTTTTAGCTTCTTTGTCAAAGATCAAGTGTCCGTAAGTGTGTGTTTTTATTTCTGGGTCTTTAATTCAATCTGTTGATCAACATGTCTGTCTCTGCACCAATTCCATGCAGTTTTTGTCACTGTTGCTCTGGCATAAAACTTGAGGTCAGGTGATTCCCCCAGATGTTCTTTTATTGTTAAGAATTCTTTTCTCTATTCTGGGTTTTTTACTGTTTCATGTGAATTTGAGAATTGCTCTTTCCATGTCTTTGAAGAATTGTGTTGGTATTTTAATGAGTATTGTAGATTGCCTTTGGTAGGATCCAATGTTAATTCTGCCAATCCATGAGCCTGGGAGATCTCTCCATTTTCTGAGTTCTCCGATTTCTTTTCTTGAAAGACTTGAAGTTATTTTTATACAGGTCTTGCACTTGTTTGGTTAGAGTTTCCCCAAGAAGCTAACCACCAAAACCCAAAACAACCCAATCAAAAAATTTCGTATAGAATTAAACCAAGAATTCACAAAGCAGGAATCTTGAATAACTGAGAAGCACCTAAAGAAATGATCAAAGTCCTTCCTGACTAGAGAAATACAAATCAAAATGATCCCAAGATTCCATCCTACACCAATCAGAATGGCTAAGATCAAAACCTCAGGTTACAACATGTGGTTGGCAAGGATGTGGAGAAAGAGGAACACTCCTCCATTGCTGGTGGGATTGTAAACTAGTACAGCCACTCTGGAAATCAATCTGGAGGTTCCTCAGAAAATTTGAAATAGATCTACCTGAAGACCCAGCTATACCACTCTTGGGCATTTACCCAAAAGACACCCCACAATGCCACAGGGGCAAGTGTTCCATGATGTTCATAGCAGCCATTTTTGTGACAGCTGGAAGTTGGAAACAACCCAGATGTTCTTAGAGGGAAGAATGGATACAGAAAATGTGTTTCATTTCCACAAGAGCATACTATTCAGCTATTAAGAATGAGGACATCCTGAGTTTTGCACTCAAATAGATGGAACTAGGAAATATTATCCTGAGTGAGGTAACTCAGACCCAAAAGGACATGTGGTATGTACTCACTAATATGTGGATATTAGCAAAAAAATGTAAAGAATCCCTAAGATATAGTCCATAGAACTCAAAAAGGTTTACAAGCTGAAGGCCCAAGTGAGGACTCCTCAGTCTCACTGGGAGGGAGAAGAAAGCAATCACAAGTGGAAAGGGAGGGAAGGACCTGAGCAGGAATATGGATGGGGGTCTGAGGGAGAGGGGAACTTGATCTGGTACTGGGTGAGGGAAAAGGACTAAAGGGCCCAAGTGAGGATGCCTCAGTTCCACTTGGGAGGGAGAAGAAAGCAATCACAGGGGCAGACCTGGAAGGGAAAGTGGACAGAGGGTTGGGGTGGTAGGGAAGGGGCAAGAAAGGAACCTGATCTGGTACTGGATGAAGGAAAAGGACTGAAGCCCTGAGTGTTAGCCAAATCAATTGAAAGAGACAACCTCTGGAGCTACGTTGGGAGGATCCTTCAGAATGTACCAGAGACCTGGAAGGTGAGAGACTCTCAGGACTCAAAGGGAGGGATCTCAGATGAAATGACAGACAGTAAAGAGAGGGAATTTATAGAGCCCACCTGCAGCAGAAAGTCAGGGCATCTAGTGAGGGAGGGGATTGTCATCCCACAGTCAAAACTCTGAACAATAATTGTTCCTGTCTGAAACAAGGAACAGGATGTCCAGTGATGGGCTCAAATGGGATCCAGCTCAAGGGGAGGCCCCAAGGCCTGACACTATTACTGAGGCTATGGAATGCTCACAAAAAGAAACCTAAAATGACAGCACTCAGGAAGATCCAACAAACAGCTGAAAGAGTCAGATACAGATATTTGCACCCAACCAATGGACAGAAGCTGCTGAATTAGGGAAAATCTGGAAGAAGCTGAGGAGGAGGGCAACCCTGTACAAGGACCTGTAGTCTCAATTAACCTGAATCCCTGAGATCTCTCAAACACTGGAGCACCAACCATGCAGCACACACCAGCTGTTATGAGGCCCCCAACACATTATAACAGAGGAATGCCAGGTTTGCATTTAGTCAGAGAAGATGTGCCTAACCCTGAGGAGACTGGAGACCCCAGAACATCCTTGTGGAGACAGGAAGAGGAGGAGGAGGAAGTATGGGATGTGGAACAGTCAGAAGGCAGAGAAGGAGGGGAACAAAATCTGGAGTGTAAATAAATACATAAAAGTTTGGAAAAACTAGGAAAATATTAATAGGGGAAAGTTGGAACTACATATATATATATATATATATATATATATATATATATATAAATATATATAATATGTTTGTGTGTGTGCATCTGTGTCTATACACATCTGTGTGCATATCTACATGTATATATGAGTGTTTGAGTGTGTTTTCACAGGTGTGTAGATATACTCATGTCTTTATGAGTATGTGCAAGTGTTTGTGTACACATGAGTGTGTGTATATGCTCTGAGTATATGCATGAGTAACTGCTCTGTGCACGTGTTCCTAAGAGTGTGTGTGTGAGTGTGCATTGTAGAAGATATGTGTGCGATATCTATTAAATCTGACTACATGTTAAATGTCAAGCTGTTCTTTAAAAACAAAAGTGAAGAGATAAAATCAAAGCTGGAAAATGAAATAGATTCATTTTTTTTCCATTCAAGTGCTTTGCAGTGTGAGATTGGAAATTCCTTCTACAGCTTGTTTTCTTTTCCTCAAATAATCCCCACCCTCTCTATAAGTGCCTATACTCCTAGATTTTGTATCACTCTCAAGACCACATTTTAATACTGTCTTCTTTTTATTCCTGTCATACTTGTATGTGTGGCGTTGATGTTATCTATTGAAATACATAAGTGAGCTATTTCCTAAGGAGATTCATTATTTTAACATTATCACCTACAGATATTTTAATTTTAAGATGCAATATGCAAGTAGCCATAATGAAGATGCAATTGTCACGCTTAAAGCAAGACTCGAGACAGCCATTAGTCTAATGGAGACTGTATTTGGAGAATGCATGGCTTTGTGGAACAAAGTACTTCTCTGGAAAAGAAAAGATTGAAATGCACATAAACAAAGCAAAGCCTGGTTTAATTTAAAATACCATTTCCTTTCAACTGTGGAGAGTTCTCCCTTAGTCTTAATGTAAACTAATTAAAGTCATGTCAGTGATTCCAATCTCAGAGGAAAGAGGAGAGGAAAGTAAAGAAAAGGGAGACTGCTGAATTCTGTTAGAGAAAAGCAAGTCAGAAATCCTAACTGGAGTGGGAGGAATAAATTATTAAGTCGCCCACACTCTCCATTTAAAATCTCTATTATTTAATTTTGCATCTATAAATGTTCTCATGCAATCACTGGTAAAACACTAATTAGTATTTATGAACTGATTCATTCAATGCTTGACCTTTGGATAATTAGCTCCCTGAATTCTGTTCTTTCGGTATACAAATAGCTTGGCAAAACTGATTTCCTTCAGTTCTGAATATTCCATGTTTAATTAAAATAGCTTAAAGTTTCTTTTTCTGCATTCACTGAAACCACATTTTTATCATAGTGCAAAATGTCTTCATTAATTGCATTGCATTGAGACACATTACTTTATAATAATAATTCAGTTTTAGTATAGACTCCACTCTAATGAATCTTGGAGAACTGAATAGGATTCTTAAAACTATAATTATGTCTTATGCTATCTTTTCAAAATAATTAGAAGGTAGAGAGTATTATGATTTTGCAGATGAGGAAACTAAAACACAGTTAAAATAATTTTAACAGAGCTCATTAAGACATCTGTGTGAAGAGTGTGGTTTTCTTTTTCTTTTCTTTCCTTTCCTTTCCTTTCCTTTTCTTTTCTTTTCTTTTCTTTTCTTTTCTTTTCTTTTCTTTTCTTTTCTTTTCTTTTCTTTTCTTTTTGTTTCTTTTCTTTCTTTTTTCCAATGGGTGTTTTCTACCTGATTAAAATTGGCCTGTGCTCATCCCTGTGCTCCCTATAAACCCCCAAAGACTTTTTTCAAAGAATGAATGCAGCATTTTCTTTATGCTAAGCTTTATTTCTTATTCACTCCACACAAACTTCTCAACCAAACAACCTGGGACATATTTTTCATTTATCAGTCTCACTAACTAGACATTCTTTCACTTCTTCAAGGGTCAGGGTTTTTTTTTTTAATGCTTTCAGCATATTAAGTATATGTAGCCCATACAACATTACATTATCCTGACAAGAGGTAATTTTCATGCACTTACTAGTTACTTACATATTATATATTTTGAAATAATCTTACATTTTACCCATTTGTTAATCAACTTTTGTTACATAATTATCCTTTCTTTGGCAATTTATTGCCTAATTCTTTACTGATTGGTACAAGTGAATAATTTGCATTAGAAATAATATTACTAGCCTAGGATTTTATTATTGCCCTTATCTGGGCAATGCTTTCTTAATTTCAGTCCATCAGTTTTATTTTCATTTTGTGATTTCAGGCTTCAACAATTATATAATAATCAACACATTGCTAAGATTCATTCCTGTGGGTTTTCTTTTTCATCTGCACAGACTTTTCCAGCATCATTTATTAAAATGATTTATTTATCCCTTGGGTTATTCTGTGACATTTCAGAAAGTGGCCATTTCCACATTGCTTTCTTTCTGGGTTCTATTTTATTACATATATCCCATATACCTATTGACTCCTTCATCTTGACTACTGCAACCATTGCACTGAATTTGTCACAGGGTAGTGTGAGTCTTCTGTGTTGACCTTACAATGTATTTTGGCATTCCAAGTTCTTTGAGTTCCTACAATCATGTAAGTATAACAAAATTTATAAAAATTTTAATTAGGATTGATTGAGTTTACAAATTAATTTCCTCTAAAAGAAAGGGGAATGTGAAATGTATTTTGTCTACAGACAACAATAGGTATTGGTTTGCATATAAAAGTTCTTCATATATATATATATATATATATATATATATATATACACATATGTGTGTGTGTGTGTGTGTGTGTGTGTGTGTGTGTGTGTGTGTGTGTGTGTGTGTGTGTGTGGTCTATGTGTTCATGTATGGAGCCCAGAATTTGATCATGTGTAATTTGATTGTTTTTATTTTTTGTTTTTCTTTCTATTTTCACTTTATATTTTGAGACTGCACTTCCCACTGTAAATGGAGCTCACTAATTTAGGTAGAGTGGCTAGCAAAAGAGCTCCAAGCCCTTGCTATGTCTTCTCACACCACCTCCCCTCAAACGCTGCCATTCTATGGTTCGTCTGGATCTGTGAATGTGCTTGGGATCTATATTCATGTCGTCGTGCTGTCACAGAAGGCATGTTCCCTATTCCACTTGCTTTTCACTTCTCAATGGAAATTATTTCAAAAATCCTGTGTAATTTCTTTAAAATCTGATCCACAGATAATTTAAGTGGTTACTTTACAATTGTTTAGTTTTTATTTGCATCAAATATGTTCAAATCCATGAATACTATTCTAATCATTATGTAAATTTTACTGAATATTTACATGGAAAGAATGTTGGCTTCCTGCCATTGGATTATGTATTCCAGATACAGAATCCAGAGAAAGTGGATGACATTGTTATGTCTACCCATGTCTTCAGAATATGTTTTGTCTATTATACTATAAATTAATGAGAAAAGTTTGTTTAGTTTTCTTCAATGATGTGAGTAAATGGTTAATTTGCCTCGAATTCATGAACCTAATTTGACTTTATCTATTTAAAGCCTTTATTTTATAAATATGAATATTTGGGGTTTGAAGCTCCAATATACATCTAAGATATTCCTCCTTAGTCCTTCTAAGATTATAATCCTAAAATCAACTTAGTCTGACATTACCCTCAATCATTTCCTCTTATTTTTTCAAAGCTCAGCCTGTTTTCACAACTGTTAGGGTATGCTGTGATATCACCTATGAATTTCAGCTAGTAAATTGCTTCTAAGGGAACTGAATCTAGGTTACAGAAAACTTCTGTAGCCACTTTGCAAAATGCTATGGCTGTAGAAGAAGATCATAAAACACATTTTTTTATGAAGCACTGAGGATAAATTCCAGGACTTGGTTCATGTTCAAATACATCCTCAGGCCATAGATTTTAAAGGGTGTGTTCCTGGAATGTACACAATCCTGTTTGTCTTCTGAAGCCTCCTAAATGCAATGATGGACTAGCCAATGAAGACCAGTGAGCAAGTTCCACACAGAGCTCCTTTATGTTTGTAAATGTTAACACCTAACTTCAACAGAATGTCTTCTAGACTTCTTCTAAGAAATAGACCACCAGGATTCTTTGTAAGGTTTATGCAGTCTGTTTGTAGGTATGATTTTAATGGGTTTACAGGAAAGTAAAATAAATACAATATAATGAATGTGTAGGGGGCCAGAGAGTCTGGGTGAAATTCCTGCTATGAAGAATGTATGTAGAATTGAGTGTTGTCAATCTGGTGTTAGAAATTTCCATAAAACATATTCTTGAAGATTATAGAAAATAACTCTTAAATCTACCATGAAAGTCATTTTACCTGTACTGAATTGCATTAATGATAAAATAATTTAACATTGTTTTGATCGAGGGATCCATCTCCTCTACCTCATCTTTTAGGTCTGACATTCCCTGTGGTCCATTGATGATATATTTTCTCAGAGGTTTTGATTTGATTTCAAGAGTTTTTCATCTGAAGTTCCATTTCATTCAACTGCTTGCTTGTACTTTCATTGTCCTTCAGGATGTTGCTCATTGCCCTTTTTAGGTTATTAAGCATGCTGATAATTGCTGTTTTGGATTCATTGTCATGTATGGCAACAAAGTTGCTTTTCTCAGAGAACATTGCAATAGGAATGTGGATTTCTAGAGGAGACACATTGTCATGGTTACTTCTTTTGTTTGAGTATTTTACACAGGCTCTAGGTATTTTCAATTAGATCATTGCTCAAGTTTCTTGGATATCTGCTCTAATCTCTGTTGAATGGGTGTCTGGGTCCTTATTTGCTATTACTGTAAAAGGTAGGTGAATTGGTGTCACAAGTAGATTCAGTTTGGCCAGAGATATGGACAATTTCTAAGACCAGGAATAAATGTTTTATAGATTTACAAGAATTTTTAAACCAATCTTTAGAATTTTATAAAGGTTCACTGAGTTCTAAAGGTGATCTTTGGCTCATAGCAGCTGGAGTCACAACAGGAACGAGGTTGAGCTCAGTGTGACACATCTCCCTCAAGTCAAGGCTGTTGGTATTAAAGTCAGATTGTAGGTGCTTGTCTGAGATCCAGGGCACAGAATACTATTCAGTCTCAGGACATCTTGGTAGGGGGAGTGATGGAGTGGCTCCTGGGTCTCTATCTGAAGTTACGAATCAGACTCCACATAGTTGTTTGGAAGCACAGGGTTAGGATGATTGATCTGCTTATGAGTGAGCAGAATGGATCTGGGGCTGCCTGAGAAAAAGGTAAGGCTCTATACGGTGCCAGTGGGAGTTGGATGGTGGAGTGAACAGCTGATTTGTAGGCAGCTGGGAGGAATGGCTGTTGGCAACCTGCCAGGAGTTTCACACAGATTAATTTTTTCATGGAAAGGTAAAAAGAAAGTGTCTCTATCTGCAGCTCTCAACCTGTGGGTTTTGACCCTTTTGTGATTCCAAAGATCCTTTCACAGGGTTTGCCTAATACATTGGGAAACACAGAAATTTACGTCACTATTTGTAACAGTAGCAACATTTTGACATAGTAACAAAAATAATTTTATGGTTGGGGGTCAGCACAGCATGAACTAAAGCGTCACAGCATTAGAAAGATTGGTAACCACTGGTCTATACATGCCACTGCCTGCCCTTTTGTTTTCATGAGTTGTCTGGCCTTTGTTTAACTTTCAGGGTTTTTTGTTTGATTGTTTTTTAGGATGGCATCTTCGGTGTCTCTCTAATAACATTTTGATTCTTTTTATTTAGCTTCATTTTTTTCCATGTTTACTAACTTTTTTTTTAACTTTTGAAATTTAGCCTGAGTCAGATTCTTATAATTGCCTGGAAGTGGAAACTTCCAGTTCTTTGGAAAAATAGTTATGTCAAATGATGTTTTACTGGGGCACAAATGAAAGGATGTCTTGCTAAAGCAAACATGTGAAAGCAGTGATTTTTCTGAAGCAGACACAAGTGAAAAGATGTTTCGACACAGCAAGTATGTGAAAAGGCACTTGATGAAGGTGTATCAACATGACCCCACTAACAGTAGGAGATGAGCATTGAACTTTGGTTTGGTTTGCCCCACCTCACTATTGTTCACCAAAGACACACATTTATTGTTTGCCTTATATAGTGTTGTTGGGCTCAAATTGTGGTAACATGGCTGTTGAGAGAAACTTGCTCAAGAACTGTTCTTGAGGTTCCGGTGACAGCTTGCAGCGTCTACAGCCTCTCCTCAGGCTGGTTGGCAAGGCTGGCAGTTTCTTCAGGTCAGAACTACAGTTGCTTTGTGTCTGCTTGCTGAAAGGACTGGACTGAAGCTGCTGGTTTATGCCTGGTGTTGCCTGCCTAGAGCATTGGTCTGCAGCAACTGAGTCATATTTAGTGTTTGCTATGGACTGAACTGCTGACAAAGAAGATCAAGCTCGCTCCTAAAGAACTATTGCCAAACAAGTCCGTTTCTCCCATATTCTAATAACTTTTCTTCTCCATTACTTCTGCTGGGTGGTGGACTAGGGGAGAGGTTGAACACTTATTAAAAGGAGGTTGTAAAATTTATGCCTACACTGCCTTCTTTAGCATGAAGGAGTGATTAACAGTAGAAGTGGAAACCCATGTGCATAACAGCTTCTTAGACTGACAGTACCCTCAGAAAATGGCAACATGCCTACATGACACATCTGGAATATGCAAATCTTAAATTTTTCCTAACTTTGTTTCAGATGATGCTGAATTTCTTTCGGTCATACAAACAACTACAAAAATGACTTATTTTGAGTTCATTGAAATTCTGTTGCAATAAAATAATTTAAACACTGTTAAACCACAATATTAGAAAACTTACTAAAACAAGTGCTAGACAAAATGACATAGCTGTTCTGTATTTTCTCAACTACTTTGGGGAAGGAGAAAACGATAACAAAATTAGAGCTAGGTAATTTTTTTAAGTTCAAAAATATAATTGTAAAGAATTATTTCACAGTTATATATTAAAATTGTCTTTGTAGTCACACAACTGCAGACACAATTTAAAGCAACTCTTATTTACAAATGTAATCACAAACTGTCTTGATATATCAACAGATGTTGCCCATTCCCTGAATGTATATGCCAAGTACTATTTCAAAATTGAGAGCTGACTCACATACCTATAAATACCCCAAATATTGTTAACCCCTTAACATCACCTATGATGTAATGACACAGTCTAGAAAGCTCCTGTATGTATTGAATAGAATAGGGTTCTGTAAGAATGAGTCCTTGCCAATACAGTAGCAGCTGGCTTATATTTCCTGGCTCATGTAGAATTCCTGGCTGATGGTAATGTTAAAGTCAAATTCCACCTGGGGGCTGAGGGCTGTACTCGCATTGGCAGAAAAGATCAGCACCTGCTGTGCAGATCTGTGGAAATTCCAGCTGGGGACAATATGTAGCTTCTTCTCTTCATGTCGTTCCAAAGGACTGTTCAACTGTGTTTCATTGCCTTCTAAATATTTTGCCAAAAGGGAATTGGCATGATGTAATTTTTGTTATGTTAACTTTAAAAATATTTTCTCACATTTTTTGCAAATTTTCTTCAGAAAGAGTCAACAGTAAGTATCAATAAAGAGGGACATTATGCCTGCAAATTGTATTCTATTAAAGATTTATAGTTCCTTGTACTCTCCAATACCTGTAGACATGACTACAGAGTTCATAGCCCCTAAAGAAAAAACTACTGTCATTTTCCTAGTCCAATATAATGTGTAACTGTATTCTAAATACTTACACTTTGAAGTGTAACTGCTTATACTTAGAATAATCTTCTGTCTGTAGTACAATGACTGTCATAAGACTTTGTCCTCTCAACTGCTGTCTTCTGTCCTCTTGTTCAGTTCTGGTCACTGTTTACTGATATCTTCCAAAGAATTTTGCCATTTTTAACCCTTTCAGGCTAGTGGATCTCCTTTCATTCTCTCATGCCCCAAAGGTATCTGATCACTCATTTCTGTTTTAATTCATGATAGAACAATCTGCCTTTAAACATACTAGTATGCTGCAATTGTCTCTATATTATTGTTTTTCTCTACAAATAGATTCCAAACACTTAAATATTTCTGGCCTGTTGAAATGTTAACACAGCAAAATTTCAAACAAATCAAACTATAATTGGTTCTCCTGATGATTGATGAATGCGGCTGTGTCCCCTGCAGAGGTTTAGAAAGGTGCTCTGTCCACGAGAGCAAAGGGAGTGGGCATCACAGACAAGAGAAGGGAGAAGAAACAGAAGAAGGACCAAACTTTGTGTGGATTATTTCAAAATTGTTTGCCTTACAGCATTAAAGCAGAGAGGACAGGCTGATCATCTCAGATTAAGTAAAACTAGATATTTGTCATTGGTTGCTGTGATGGTCTCAATCTAGAGGACTGCTGTGGGAAAAAACTTTGATTTGATTTTTTATTTTACATCTTTCACAAATAGATAATTTTTGAAACATACTAGAACAATGCCCCATCCTTTATTCAATAATATATATGACAATGCATATATATATATATATATATATACATACATACATATACGTACATGTACATATACATAATTTGTCAAAAACATGTTTAATGTTAGGACTGGATTATGAAAAATTTTCATAGGGCTCCAAAAGCCATAAAATCTACTAGAGATAAAGGCAATTACCTTAACTAAATCTAATCATCTATAAATGTTGATTTCAGTATAAACATAATATTTAAAATGTTATTTACAAAGTAGGCCCCAGAACACATTAAGGGTTACAATTCCTGTGATCCTCGAATTTGCCTTTATTAGGATGGCGATGAGGGCATGGAAGTGCATCTGGGCCATAACTCCCTACTGACTCACTTATCAGGGCCTGTCAGGAGTCTTCAGAGTTAGAGAGAATAGTCAATACACCTGGAAAGGATAAAGGGGCATGTATGAATTAGAAGTTAGTGAGTAACATTTAATTTCCAACCTGTCAAACCAAATCATCATTCAGAAAGAAAATTAAGTGAGTTCCAAGGATGTAAAACATTTATTCCCTTTTTCTTTTGTACAATTTAATTTGGAGATTGAATTTCACATGCCTTAGTGAAATGTAAAACACTTCCCCTAAAGCAGGATATAATAAACGTAAATATACCACAGGCATATCTTCATACTGATATGGACACATTTTCCTATATATGTATTCCTTCTCCAAAGAAAGTGATATTGGGATTCAGGAAGTATTTTGGGTGCATGAACACATGTCCTCATGCTGATCAAGACAGGATGAGCTCACACAGCCACTCTACCTGGATGGTACAAACCAGAATCACGAGGGAGGAAGAAACTCCAATGAAGAAATTGTCTCTGTAAGATTGGAGTGTGATAATTTCTATAGGGCATTTTCTTGATTTGTCATTAATGTGGAAGAGCCCAGCCTTTTTTGGATGTTGTTATCCCAGGGCAGGTGATCTTGTGATATAAATGAAAACAAGCTGACATGTTTACTATTCATGTCTATAAAATATAAGTAGAATTTAGAAGATTCTAGACAAAGAATCTGTATGGTGATCATTAACTTAGCATGAAAACAGTCCTCACCCTTGTGACTGTATACAGCTTAAACTCATGTGAACTTTGCTCATATGACCTTGCTTAAGCCTTAGAATATCTTCATAATATAAGTTTTTCTGATGCCTTGAATAAAGCTGGTTGATGCATGAAACTAGTTTGCCTTATATTTAGGATCTGCCCTCCCATATTCACACTGTCAGCCAGCCATCCGGGTAACAATCAGAAACCCATGTCTTGACCAGATCAAATGGGAAAAGGATGAACAAATTAAAGCATTCAATGTATGAGCCTATCAATATTAAAAGTGTGCTTAAATACACTTAAAGCTGAAATAGCTTAAGGCTCCCAGGATCAAGGCATATCAAAGTTTATTTAGAACTTTTTGCATAATAACATTCTTTGGAAATAAATTGAACTGGTTTAATCCTGAGGAGTGTTTCAAAATATTTCCTTACCTCTTGTGCCCCTAGGCCTGTCTTTTAATGAAAATCTAGGTAGTATGGAAGGGCTCATAGGGAGAGCAACACTTACTGAGCCATTCTATTTTGAACCTTTGAAAAATTATCTTGAAAACTCTTTTGAAAATTTTGGAAACAAGCCTCTGGAAAAATCAGCAGTTCTCCACCAGCACACACAAAGCAAGGTAAATACAGCACCTCCCAAGGTCACAGCGCTTAAATCCATTAAATACTGTGCTAGACAGTTAAGATAACCTGAGATCTACGCGGAACATATTTGGCGCTGGATAGTTTTGCTTAAGCCTCTGCCAGCATTGTGCGTCTCATTGTAAAGCCAGCGATAATGAAGAAGGAAGCAGTTTTAACCCCTGGTGTTCGCAGCCATTCTCCACCACCCTCCCATGGTTATGAAGTACAATATACTTTAGAGACAAGATGCTGGAGAAGGGATACTGGGAGAAAATTAATGTGCATTTTGATCTAATCCCTTTATTTCATTATTGGAATGAGTATGATAAAATTCCACATGAATTTTCAGATTTTTTTTTAATAAACTAAAGTCAACTCTCAGTAAGGAAGTGAGTGACATGGCTACTCTGAAATCTCTTCAGGATGTGGCCACTGATGACAGGGAGCCAGAAAACACAAGTGATGAGGTGCTAGAGACTCATGCAGAATTATAAACTTTGGTAAAATAGTCTTATAACATAAGCACAGATACTAATAACATAGATGTTAGTGAAGGAATCCATAGTTTTTCATTCTCTGAAAGAATGGCATATGCTTCTAAAACATTCTAATGGCCTGGAAAAAGGAAGTAGACCGCTTAAGAGAAGGAAGGGGACCAGCATGCCTGTGACAAAGAAGCAAGAAAGTTTAAAGGGAGAAAAAGAAAATGTAAATTACATGATTACTAAATTACTTATAGGAAATTGCCACAATGAAACCATGTTTGCCTAGTACCTACAAAACAATATAAATTTTAAGAAGATGAAAATATGTTTGCATAGATGGGAAAGATCGAATATCCATCTTGCAAAGTTTGGAAACACAGAGATGGAAGGACCACATGTCCAAACATTTTAGGTTAGATGAGCATTTGGTGAAGGAATAGAAGTTTGAATATGTTGCACCAAAATATAAATGTAAATATAATTAAAAGTATATTGTTAACTGTATATATATGTATATGTGTATATATATATATACATATATATATATATACACATACAAACACACACACTTATATATATATGAAATGTTTGAAAGGGTCAATAGTAAGGGTGGTAGAGTAGTAAGCACCTATTGATTGCTTTGCATACATATATTTAGTATTAACTTAAAAACACAAACATATATTTATACATCACACTTATTGTTATTGCAATAATTCCCTGAAGACCTAAAGTCAAACAATTGAAAGTGTCTAAGAGTACAAATTAGCTGACATTTCATTTTCATATTATTTCCTTCAACAGTGGTTAGATCTGCTTGTTCATTACATACATCATTCTTATTTATGTCTAAATAAAAATAGTATAATAAAGTGAAAATTCATTTTTAAGAAGAAGTAATGAGTGGAAAACTGTTAGCATTCAGTCCTTTCCTCTGGCACCACCCGCCTGTGCATTGCACACTCTGGTACAACTCCCAGTCACTAACATTTCCAAGGGACATGCTTGTAAGATGCAGACAATGACTCCCACAAGACAGGTTTCATTATATCTCCTTTTTGCATTAAACACACTAAAGGTCTTCCTACTCCAGAGAGTCCAAAAACAAAGTTTGAGATTACCACTGAATTCTTTATGTAAAATCATCAGATAATGGACTTAGAGAGCTGAGACAAAAAGCTCCCATCAGCATTCAGCCTATGTACCACATTAATCTACTCTTGAGGGAATACTTTTTTCTACCGTAAAACCTTGGAGTAGTTTAAACCGTCCAGCTTTTTATTTTCCCAAGAGATAGAGGGAAGGGAGTTAAATTGCAACTGCATCAAAGAGAGTATAAGGGAATTCTCAAAAAATATTGTTATTGTTATGTCTCCTTGGGGACTGGAGAAATAAGTCTCCCAAGAATGCTGGTCTATTTGGCTTGTAAAGATTCTCTTCACAGTGAACGATAGAGTTGAAATTTTACACATACTGCTGTTTACTTTCCTTCTGTATTTCAGAGTTCCACACTTGGCTTCACAGAATGGTCCAATCATCAGCAACAGCAGAAATGGCCCTGGCTTATAATGGAATGGCCTCAGAAATGACAAAGTCAATTAGGAATGCTAAGGGAATAGTTGAGGCGTGGAGAGATAAGTTCATGGGTATCGACTGCCATTTGTGGTAGTGACCTTAAGGGAGGTCATGCTTGTGTGAATGGAGCCTTGGGGACAGGCTGAGAGTTGTGAGGTAGATTTTGTTTATCTAAGCAATGCTAATAATACTCTAATATACTGTTGCTTTCCCCTTGAGACTAATGATGAAGGCCTGGAGTAAGTCCCTGGGTAAGGGAGTCTTTCCTTGCAAGTGCTTGTGTACTTTGAGAGCTGTGAAGTTTTGAGTGTGAGGGAGGGAGGTATCTGGAAGGAAGATTAGAAAAGTAGAAAGGGTATTCTATTTTATCTTTTCTCCCATTACCCTCCAGGAAGTTTGTTGTTGTTGTTGTTTAATGCCTTGGGTGCAGTGAGTACTTAATTAGTTTATGACCAATATATTCACTAAGGGGTTTTAGGATAAGAACTCTTTCTATTGATTTCTATCTGAGCTGCCATTAAACTCAGATTCAGAGTCTCATCACAGCAATGTTAAAGCGAAAGGAACTGGTTGTCTTTTTGATGAAAGAAGGTTGGGAGTTTATCTCCTTAATTAAGTAACCCTGGGCAGGGTTTCTACAGGTGCTGTAGATCTGTGAGTATAAAGGTCTTGCCACATCTATAGGACTCAATTTAACCCTGTCCTTCCTGATATCTGATTCATAGACACCTGAATTCCTTCTGCAATGCCTCTCAGCCTTGAGGGGAGGAGATGGTATAGGCGATCCATTTTTTGGTTCAGCACTCCACTGACATTTTTTCTCTGCCTATTGATTGTTGTGATTTCATCATTAACCACTATTTACTACATAAAGAAACTTCTCTGATGAGGCCTGAGAGATGTACTTATCTGTTATTATGAAAATAGGAACTCAGAAGGCAGCTTGATACTATGTTCATGTTGCAAAATAATAGTAGTTAGTTGCTCCTGGGGCCTATGTTCTTAGCCAGAATTACAGTAACAACCATGAGTTTCTTCTCTGAGTTAGACCTTAAATCCAAAGAGAAATTGTTCTGTTCCCTCATAGCATTCGTACAAAACTTGTCACACCCGTTATTACTATAATTCACCTGGGTCACATTGCTAATGATTTCTCCAGTAGAGTACAAAGCACTTCCATGTACTGTGAAAGCTAGCCAGCAGAGAGAAAACTTCTTGGCCAGTAGCAACTTGATTTCATCACGTTCTGTGATCAAAGTTTGGTTTGCTTTCAGCAATAGGACATTGCCATTAAGTTCTGGTGAACAAACAAGATCAATCGCCATAGTATTGATTATTTCAGCAATCTCTGTAACATCCTTGGCCAATAACTTAAAAACAGATAGCCCATACTCATTACTTTAATGAATATTTATTAACCTGTAGTATAAATAGCATTTATAAGCTTAGTGATTGTACTGGATGGTTTTGTGTGTCAATTTGACACAGGCTGGAGCTATCACAGAGAAAGGAGCTTCAGGTGAGGAAAAGCCTCCATGAGATCCAGCTATAAGGCATTTTCTCAATTAGTGATCATCGGGGAAGGGCCCTTTATGGGTCATACCATCTCGGGGATGGTAGTCTTGGGTGACTGGGTAGTATAAGAAAGCAAACTGAGCAAGGCAGGGGAAGCAAGCCAGTAAGTAATGTCTCTTCACTGCCTCTGCATTACCTCCTGCTTCTTGACCTGCTTGAGTTCCAGTCCTGACTTCCTTTGAAGATGATCAGCAGTGTGGAAGTGTAAGCTGAATAAACTCTTTACCCACCAACTTGTTTCTTGGTCATCATGTTTGTATAGAAATAGAAATCCTGACTAAGACAGTGAATTTGGGATTTCGTATAGTAAACCCATATCTTACAAGAACAAATCAACTGCATTTATTAGCATATAGAAGACTATAATTTTAATTCATATTTGTGCGTAGGACATTGTACCCAATCTCTGTCCTTCCAGTCCAGTTCTCTCCCACTGAAGCATATCTCATCAAAAAATGAGATAGTATATCCATTATTTTTAAGAAATTATGTGAGAAAGAGTTTTTAGGCAAAAGTGCTGTTTAAATTGAGATTTCTATTGCTGTTAGAAAACACCATGAGCAAAGCAGCTTGGGGAATAAAGGGTTTTTTTTTTTCATTTTACAGATTATCAGGGCAAGAGCTCAAGGCAGGCACCTGGAAGCAGGAACTGAAGATGAGGGTATGGAGGAGAGTTGCTTACTGCCTTGTTCTCTATAGCTTGCTCATCTTTTTATTGTAACAGTACCCAGGACTGCCATTCCCATGTCAGCACCAATCACAGTGTGTGAAGCCCTCTCAGACCAATCATAAATTAAGAAAATGCATCCAAGTGTTGCATACCTGCTAGTCTGGTAAGAGCATTTCCTCAGTTGTGGTTCCTTCTCCCCAAATGACTCTAGCTTTTGTTAGGTTTACAGAAAATTAGCCAGCACAAGCATCTATTCTTAAAAGCCATCCATTCTTAATGACATACTTAATAAGTATGTTATGAGACAGGGTAAATAAACTTACAGTGATGTAAGTGAATATAATCTGATTATATAGTTTACATATATTTCACATTATATGTATAGATATCTCTATTTTATTACATATGGATACATAAATTTCTATTATTTCATTTTTATAATACAATACCAAGTAAGATATGAGAAGTAGTTGAATGAAAATAATTGTTGTACATTTAAAAACCTCACACATGACAGAAAGTCAAAATTAAAAGATTGAAAATTCATTAGTTTAAGACTTCTGAACACTTAATGACAATATTTTAGTTTAATATTATTGATACTCTTAAATGTAATTGAACCATTTCCAATAAACCATAGATAAAGGTCCATTCTTCTACTATTCATTAAAGTCATATGCACTGCACCTTCTAATTTTAACATTAAATCTGTAACAACACAGTTTTGTGGTGATTCACTTTTACAAACGTACTTTGTCATCAGAATAGTCATTAAATGAGACTTTCAAAGTACATGAATATCATATAAACTGTCCCTGATTATTAAATATTGAAAAACTATATATCATTGTTAATATAAAAATCATTGTTCTTGTAAGTTTTATGAGTTAAGTTGCCCAAGAGGCAAGTGAATTGTTACTTAATAAAATCACGAGTCCTAAGTGATTGTAAGTGTAAGTGACTTTATTTTTATGAGGTTTCAGCTCTGGAAATCAAGCTGCAATTTAATTTTGCTCTAGTGAGTCTATTGTCTCCATTTCATGTCCTTCTTGGGATACATTTTTCTCTGTATTGCTGAGATTTATTCACGAACTCCCCATTAGCATTAATAGAGGTTGTATAACTCTATCCCCTACATAGCCAGTGGTAAATGAAATCCCTTTGGTTTAATTTTCTGGCATTTAAATGAGTCTTGAGCTTTATAAAATACAATTATGGAGCAAAGTTTCTAATGTAAATATCAAGAGGATACGGAAAGGGAGTCAAAGGTGACCTTTACAGTGACACATGAGGCTATACCTTCTCAAGATGAGAGACAAGATTCAGAGAAGTTCATATATTATCTGTGCAATCACTGGTTTGGGAAATTGTGTTGTCTCTTGTGGAATTTGTAGATATTAAATACAAAACCTGACCTAATCATCAGATTACATAGCTCTATTTAACATGGGAAATTATGTGTCCAAAGTTCATTTTATTGCTAATACTTTATTTCTGAAATGGTAGGTAGAATGTGCATTGTTCACTTTGTTTGAAGATTATTGAAGTGTATTTATTTAGAGCAAAGAAGGTAGAATCATTTTTCAAATAATTATATAGCTTCTATTGGTGAGTCCTCTAATAATTACAGAGTGTCTCAGAGCAGGGACGCATGAAATTCATGGGGCTCCCCTATGAAAATTTTCAGAAGATACCAAGTAACTCTTTTCTCCATTCAACACATAGGTTAGTATAAATTGAATTGAAATGAACGAGTTAGGAAGAATAGGTAAGCACAATGCATTTTACAAATACAATCAAGGCTATCAGACAATTGGGCTTTCCCAAATTTCACCCTATGATATATCACTTGCTTTCATTTTCTTATTCATAATTTGTTTCTACACAATTTGAATAAACACATGAAACCTCTTTTAAATTCCTTTCCTTAAAATGGTCTTAGGATGCATATAATGATCATTTGTGTGTTACAAGGGACGAGCATAGCAAACCACTAGTAGTATTGTAGAAGTTTTCAAGCCAAAAAGTCAGCTGAGATTTCATATCTGATTCCATGGAGTAAAGGATGGATTAGGGAAAAAAGCCACAGAACCATAGAAAGAAGAAAGAATATGATAAGAGAACTGAGGAAGTACCTAGAAATATTTCTTACAGTGAGACCACACCTGGCTCTGTTCTTAGTCGTTACTGCACAGGATTGTGAATACCCAATCTCAGTGACTCACATCAGTGATGCCATACACATCTTAATGAACTTTGCAACATGGGCTTGTGCTCTCTTAAACGGAGGTTATTATTTTTTCTCTTTACGGCCATAAAGTTTAATTTCTGAACCATATTGTCCAGCTTAGCTAATCTTAAAAATTTTTAACACAAATGAGATTGGAACTATGGCAGCAACTGGCTCACATGGCAGCCTGGCATATGGTAGTGTTACCTGTAATGAAGTGCTGCTGTGATCCACAGTTAAGACTCTCTTGTATATAGCTACACATTCCAGAGAAATGGGGGAACATGATTGTGAACTTTCATGGGTATCGTGACTAACTTTAAATGATTTTATTCTCCCATTACACTGTTTAACAGAAGTGTTCGTTCCTTATCTCACATGTGATATTTTTGCTTTTGATTGTTCATCACCACTACTACTCCTTGTCTGTAAATGGTTATCTGGGATAATGATGTGTTGGAATGGAGATTGAGTTAACACATTATAAGGACAACAACACATAAGCCTTGTGTGGCATAAGTGTTAATGAAATATTATAAAATGAAACTATGAAATTGCTTATTAGGACAGGCAAGCATAGTAAGGAATACATATCATAAGTAGCAGGCTTTTTTTTCCAACGCAAATCCTGTGATCTCTGATTCCTCTCATGTGGTTGCATGTTTTTTCTCTACTCTGTTATTCTGAAACAATATTTACAGAGAGATGATCAGTTTGCTTTTAAACAAATTACTTGTAAAGATAACTATTTCCAAAACAGGTATGGAATTCCTATAGTGATTTTTTTCAGAGCAAAGTCAACCATACATCATCAAAACATATACTGTTTAAAATATTGTTAAGGTTCTCCAACTCTAGCGAACATGCTCCAGGAAAGGACCAGATGTATCTCAAGGTTCTATTAGGATTTATATGAGAATATGTTAATCTCCGATAAGTTGAATTGTAGGTGCAAGAAAATCTTTGTTTTTAGGATCTACAAAGGACACACATGCACATGTATGCAGGCAACATGTATATTATCAATTTGTTGGACATGTCGACTAGTGAAGACTTGGTTTGTAGTCCTGGCTGTGCTTTTCCTACAAGTGTTAAAAACTGCACTCTAACTAGTGGTGTTTCAAGGAAACACTTCTTTTGCATCATCTGCAATATAAAGATGGCTTGCTTTCTAACACTGAAAAAATTATGTAAGTTTTGCTACCCCTAACTCAGACACTGATTGAAAAGACTAAAAATGTCAAAAAAAGAAGTCAAACTAGTTTTGTGTCAAAGATTTGAGTTAAACTCTGTGACAGAAGGAGATCCTACCTCTCATTTTCAAGTCCTCATACTCTAAGTTCCCACTGAGGAAGTACCATGAACTACTCTGAATATACAATAGAGTAGATGGCATGCTTAGATATATACTGGAAAATTAAAGAATTTATATTACACACACTCACATATATATTTGATTGGCATGCAATATATTCTGTTATATGTGTGTGTATGTGTGTGTGTAAGTGTGTATGATCAAGTTGAGAAAAAATACTGTCCTTCTGTTTCCAAACACATTTATACACACATTAAATATAGCGAATTTTGTATAAAGAGAGGTATAGTGAGTACACAAAAGTTTCTATCTGATGGATTATAAAGGTTGGTCACTCCTGAATGTATGTGAAAAGTTCTAGTAATTATCCAATTGGTGACTGGATATCCAATAAGTATTAGGATTTTAGTTTATTTTTATAAATCATTTAAATTTTCACTTAATTTTAATAAATTGAAGTTTACATAATTTTATTCAATTTGGATTTTATCTCTAATTCCTGTTTCTTACTTAATGGTGAGGTTTGAATATTTTGGAGGACAATTATTTAGATTAATGTCATTGTTTGATTTTCATTAGCATTTCCTAAATGTGTAACTCTTACTTTTAATTAAACTTTATTTAATAATAAGATTACATGTATAAAAAATAGTAAATAAAAACATTTTACTCTTAGGTTAACATAGCAACTCAAACAGGCACTTGAACTAACCCATTGTTGGGGCATCTTAATGAACTTCTAGACACTCAGGATAGCCATTCTGAAGATAATTGTGTTTGGTTTGAAGTCTGTCATGGATATCCCAGTTCTTTCTGAGGTGAATAAGTACATAAGAATGTAATTGGGAATGGAAATATAAAAATCCAAAATGAAGTTTCTCTGCTTCAGCATCACTACATTGAGATTTTATCTGTCCCCATCAGATGGTCAAGATCAATAAAATCAAACAAAAGAAGATACTGGCAAGAGTTCAACTTGGTGATTGATGTTGGGAGTGAAAACTGCCACTACCACTGTGGGAATAAGTGTTAAAAATCCACAAAAATCTAAATTAGATCTAATAAAACATTAAATTATACCACTTTCAAAAATGTGCCAAAGAACACTGCATATTAATACAGTATTATTATTAAGAGATTAATTAAGCATATTAATTAAGAGATAACCTCCCTTATATATCATTGCAACATTTATAATTGGGTCATTTGCTTTTGAATTTTTCACCAATGGGGTTTCATAGACCCTATCCCCTAACATGACAAGCTATTGCTAGTGCTTTTGGATATCTCCTAGAATATGTGCATGTCACATAATTCAGTCATAACATATTGAGAAATTTAGCTGCTCCTCAATCAGCATATTCATACCTACTGATGAGCTTTCATAAAACTAGGCTTTAGTCATGACTCTCTGTGTTTCCATAGGTTCAGAACTATCCATTGGATTCTGGTGAGCTCACGAGTAAATACATTACTGAAGAGACTAAACATCCCTTCCCCAGAATTGATCATTTTTGATAAGTAAGCATGTGAAGAGGAGTACTGACGGGTCTTTTCTATCTCTTTGGTTGCTACCTGTAGAACTGGTATTGGGCAGAAAATTTTTAGGCAACTGCTAGTGCTGAGAGATCGAGTTTTCAGTAGTTGTGTTATACCCTACAGATCACATTTCATGATCTTTCTACCTTATCTTCTTGTTCTGCTTTCTCTTCTGTCATGCTCCTAGAATTTTCACCCAAAGAACTTCAAATGGCTAAGAAGCACCTTAAGAAATGTTCAGCATTATCAGTCATTAGGGAATTGCAAATCAAAACAACTCTGAGATTTCACCTCACACCAGTCAGAATGACTAAGATTAAAATCTAAGGAGACAGCAGGTGTTGGCGAGGATGTCGAGAAAGAGGAACACTCCTCCACTGCTAGTGGGAATGCAAGTTGGTACAACTCCTCTAGAAATCAGTCTGCTGGTTCCTCAGAAAACTGGGCATGACACTTCCAGAGGATGCTGCTATACCACTCCTGGGCATATACCCAGTGGATTCCCCAGCATGCAATAAGAACACATGCTCCACTCTGTTCATAGCAAACTTATTTATAATAGCCAGAAGCGGGAAAGAACCCAGATGTCCCTCAATGGAGGAATAGATACAGAAAATGTAGTATATTTACACAATGGAATATTACTCTGCAATTAAAAACACTGAATTCATGAAATTTTGGGGCAAATGGATCTGGAAAATATCATCTTAAGTGGGTTAACCCAATCACAAAAGAACACACATGAAATGCAGTCACTGATAAGTAGATATTAGCCCAGAAGCTCTGAATACCCAAGACACAATTCACATATCAAATGATTCCCAAGCAGAAGGAAGGAGAGGGCCCTGGTCCTGAAAAGGCTTGATGCAGCATTGTCAAGGATTACCAAGAGAGAGAAGTAGGAGGGGGTTGGTTGGAGAACTGGCAGAGGGAAGAGGGCTTATGGGACTTATGGGGTGGGGGAACTGGGAAAGGGAAAAATCATTTGGAATGTAAACAAAGAATAAAGAAAATAAAAGAAACATAGAAGGATTAGTCTGAATGGTGCTTTGTTTAGAAATCAGCATACAAAATCATTACTTATTCTGAGCACCATCAACAGCAACAATATTCTGTATCCACTCCCCTTCACAGCTTAGAGACTTCTCTGATCAAATGATGAGAATCACATTTGTTTAAGAGTATCAACAAATATTTAGAATATAGTCTGGTGAAATTTCAATTTATATCAACAACAGTAGTGTGCACATTTGCTGTATCCATGGGCCCCTCACCAATAAGGTTTTCCCAAGACATACAGTACCAAGTATGCATTACCTCAGTGGAACTTGCCTAAAGTTGAAGTGAGAAACAGTTGACTATATCCATAACAGTTGTGTCACTGCTGCAACAGTGGGCCAATTTGCATAAAACATTGGAACTGTCATTATTAGGTGTCCTGGTTGGGTTTTTTTTTCTATCAGCTTGATAAAAACTTATACATATCTGGGCAAAGAGAATTCTAATTGAGGAAATTCCTCCATTAGAATCACCTGTAGGCAATTCTGTGGGGTTTTGTCTTGATTAGGTATGGATGTGGAAGGTTCATTCACTACTGGTAATGCTACTCATGTTTAGATGGTCCTGAAAGGCATAAGAAAGTAGGCTAATCAAGTCTTGAAAAGGGTGCTCCTTAGTGATACTTCTCCATGATCTCTGCATTAGCTCCTCTCTTAAGTTTCATGCCTGATTCCCTGTATGTAACCTACAACCTGTGAAATGGTAGAAACTATTCTCTTCTTAAGTAGCTTTTGGTCACAATCTTTATCAAATCAATAAAACTCAAATTAAATGACTATATTCGACTGCCCGTCCTCCCTTAAAGCATTCCTCTTTCTGATGGTCTGTCTTCTGTATGTACATCAAACTAAATATGTAAATCTAAAGACTTAAAGCTAGGATCTACATGTGAAGGAGAACATTCGGCATCATCTTTCTGGGTGTTAGTTCCCTAACTCAAAATAATTTCTTTCGCGTCCATTTATTGATTTGTAATATTTACAGCTGAACAATATTCTATTGTTTATATGTGTAACATTTTCATCATCCAGTCATCACTGAATGAGCATGTAGGCTAATTACATACCCCAAGTTCTGTGAAGAGAGTAAATAAACATAAACAACCTTCTCTGTAGTAGAAAATAAGATTTAATGTATATTACCAGGAGTGATATAGCTGGGTTATATGCAATTATATTTATCACTTAAAAATAATAATTTTATATGTGTGAACGCTTCATCTATATGCATGTATATGTAATGTGTATGTTACATAGGCACCATGAAAGGAAGCTGAACACCACAGAATTGAAATAACCAATGGTTGTGAGTTGTTATGTGGGAATTGAGCTTGGATTCTGTGAAATCACAACCAGTATACTTAATCACGAGGTCATCTTTCTTATCTGCCATTTCTAACTTTTGGATGAATATCAACGGTGATTTCATTGATGGCTGCAGCAGTATGCACATTCATTAACAGTGTATAAGAGTTATCCTTTCATCATGGACACCATCTGTCATTTGATTATATTTTTACTAATAGCAATTCTGACTGAGGTAAGGTAACATCGTAAAGTGATTTTAATTTATTTCATTATCAGTAGAAAATGGCCAAATTCAATTTCAATACAGAAGATGAAATCAAAATGCAAAGGATTGTTATTTGTAACAAATATTAGTGTACAGAAATATTTTAAATATTAATTTTATTAAATATTCACTAACTAGGAAGTCATGCTTTAAAAGTGAAGGTAATTTAAAATAAAATTTTATATGTTTTTAATATGAGGGAGTTTATTTCACGCATATGATGGTGTAAACCAAGAAGGAAGAAGTGTTTTGCATCAGCTAGGGCTGACTCTGAAGTTGGAACTACAGCTGAGTTGATGAAGGTGAACAAGTAAGTTTATTTTAGACACAAGGTTTAATGTTTCTTCTAATTGTGGTTGCAATAATTAATCTAAAATAAACCTAGTGACATATGCCACATATAAGAAGAGTTTTGAATTTCGCTGCACATGTTCTCTAACAGTATTTGAACAACTGTTTTCTTACTGAAAAAAAATCTGGGGCTTTTTCTACTGGAAAAGAAGATAGCTTGTTCACACATAGCACTATCAAACCTGAACATCCATTTGAAAAAGAATAAAATTAGTTTTATATCTTTAATCTTAGCCCTCTACCACTACTACTACCGCACACACACACACACACACACACACACACAGACACACACACACACTAACTCACACTAAAACTGATCATATAACTTAATTTAAAACCTGAAGCTTCTACATGAGATAGAGAATATTCTTCAACATATTTCTGAACAGAAAATGGCACAGGAAATAAGAACAAGCACAAGTATATGGAACTATGAAATATTTGAAGTTTTTATACAGAAAAATGAAATAGATAAATAGGTAGAGAACCTATCAGGAGGGAATATAAATAGCAAGCAGGATTGGAGAAAAATCTTTACCACTTATGCTTCAGAGTAAGGGTTAATATATAGAATTTACAAGAACTGTAGGTGTTAAATTGTAAGGAAATAAAACTGGAACTCAGTAGATGGGCCAGTGAATCAAATACTTCTTAATTAAACTAAAATATAAATAGCCAATAGCTATTTTTAAAAGTATTTACTTACCTTTGTCAACTAATAATGCAAATTTTAGCTACTTTTGAGACACTACCTCTCCCCAGTAAAAATGGCTGCCCTCAAGAAATCTTAATAGCAAATGTTGGATAGGGTCTGGAGGAAGAGACTGGTTTATTCAGTGCTGAGGGGAGTACAAATCATTATGGCCATTATGAAAATCAGTTTGGAGATTCTTCAAAAAATTATTGATAGAAGTGCCTATGTAATGCAAGCATTTCACTCCTGGGCAAACACCCAGAGAACTCAATCCTCACCTCCTCACCATATAGAGTTTTGCTTTCCCATGTTTATTGCTTCTTTCATCACTGGGGTGAGGAAATGTTAACAATCAAGTGTCCATAAACATATCTATGGATAATAAAATCTGTACACACACGGAGTGGAATATCATTGGCTCTAATGAAGGATATAATCACAAAAGGACAAATAAAGGAAGAATAACAAGTGAGAACACCAATCTAGAAACCTCAAGCACTTAATTCTTCATATGTAGATCCTAGCCTAGTAAGGATGCATGTATGTACAAGTATATGTGTGGATACAGCACAACATTTTGCCAAAGGAAAACAAGAATGTGGAATAAAAATAAAAGACCTAATGTCTCATAGTGTCTTATGAGTTCATAGACATGCTATACTCCGCCCTCGCATTGCTGTCATATATAACACTTCTCAATGCAAAGTAAGTCTAAAATGGTTAGTATTCATATGTGACTCCATGAAACTGTTTCCTTACTGTGAGTCATGAATTTTAATGTATATTTTTCATGCAGTACTTCTAGAGTATGCTGTTTTTTTCTAAGTACTACTTAGTTTTTCACATGCTATTTTTTAATTGGCTATTTTATTTATTTACATTTCAAATCTTTCCCCTTTCCCTGTCTCCCTGCTTCCCACCCAGTCCTGCCTCCCCACCCTCTCCTGCCTCCCCACTCTGGCATTCCCCTACACTGTGGCATCGAATCTTCACAGGAAATCACATGCTACTTTGAAGCAGGCATTTTAGCTATTTATAGAATGTGAAGATAGAAAAATGGGTAAACCATTATAATTTTGAAAACTGAGACTATCAAGCAATAATGATTTATTGTTCTTGAATCTCATAGAGCAACATGTCATGTCAAGAATATGAACCCATTGAAATACTTTTTCACTGTATGCCACAATTTTAAATTACTTCATTTTTGATGAATCAATGAACTTACTTGCTTTTTGTTTTGCTTTGTTTTGTTTTCTTGGTATGTTTTGTATGCATACCTATGTGTGTGTTTGTGTGTGTGTATGTGTTGGTTATATCATGCTATGTTCAGTTATTTTTATTAGGGCTAGTTAGTGTGAATGTGTTCTGTCACATATTTCACTTCTAAGCATGAACAGTGAGGTGCCTGTATACACATGGACCAATCTCAAGGTCTCCTCACAATATGCCAGCATAATGGGAGCAAGTCATCTTCTTTTCTTGCAGGAGGAAAAGCATCATAATACCACCAGGAGGTGTTGTCTCCTTTAGCTTCTTAACCTTCCACTCCTGCACTCCATTCTCAGTCTCTTCCACTGCTCTCTTGCAAAAGTAATCAGGATATATTGTTTTCAAGGAGAGATGCCAGTAATCTAAGCAACACCCTGGAAATTTGTAGTATTCAGGTCTCTCATAGGATATGCTCCAAGAATAGTCAGGGAAGATGTAAGGCTGAGAGTGCTGATTTTGCCAGAATCTTTTTTACACTTCCCTTAGCAGCTATGTAGCCTTTATCTATCCTTTTATTCTTCAAAAACAAGCAAAGTCCCTGTAGATACACTATGACTCATTGTGGCACAACACAAGTTTATATAGCCTTAGCACCTTCTGCGAGTAGGTCTGGTAGACCTGCTGAATGCAGAAGTCTATAGTGCAAGCTCACTTATAGCAGTCACTGTGTATTTTCTACCAGATTTTCTGAATTTCATTTCCTAAATCTCTCTACGGGATAATTTATGTACTTCTGCCTCTAGTAGACTATGAAGTAGCTAATATTACTTACTGAACCAAAACACATTTTCTTTTCTGAAATAGAGAACGGATATCTGATTTGTCCTAGGGAGGATTTCAAAGTTATAAGTAGAAACAACAAGAATGAAAGGTGTCCCCAATTAGTTTCTGTGAAATTTTTACACAAATACACAAAAGACTACAAAATTCTGCCTGTTTATTTTCACCTTCCTTTAACAGCTCCAAAGCTCAAGAACATTTAAAATGGAGTTACAAATTTCCTTTTATTTTATTCTTAATTGCGTGTTTAATTGGTTTGGTGACTG
Organism: Apodemus agrarius; assembly: GCA_964023405.1. Lineage (NCBI taxonomy): Eukaryota > Metazoa > Chordata > Mammalia > Rodentia > Muridae > Apodemus > Apodemus agrarius. The sequence continues at coordinate 96,520,930 of OZ030012.1, read as the reverse complement.
GTTTCTGGACTCAGTTGAGTTCAAGAAACTTCTGCTGCTTGGTAATGTTTCAGCCCTTCTTTATTGCTGCTAATAAAGTCAGCATGGCTGACCAGCTATGTTGAAGCTTTCATGTTCCTGTCATTAGGAAGCCATGTAAAATACCCTTTTTAAATGTTGAATTTTAGTCTTAGAGGGCTTCATGTTTTGTTTTGTTTTTAACACTTAGCTGGACTTTTCCTTGATATAAACACTGCATTATAACTGATACATACAATAATATTTTTAGTCTACCATGCAAAGATTATATGCACATATGCAATTATTTTGGACATATTCATTCTTCACCCACAGATCATGAAATCCACCTCAACACTTTCTATCTCCCCCTAGTGCCCTCATTTAACCAATTTCCCAATTCCATGTGTTTTTTTTTCCGTTTTGTTTTATTTTTTCTTAATAGCCCAGAAACCACTTAGTAATACTCACATGCACATGTGGTTAGGAAAATCCCTTAGAGTACAAACAGCACAGTAGTGGCCACATTCGCAAAGACTAGTAGCAGTTTCTTCTCCCCATCAACTGTTAACTTCTATGAGGTTCCAAGCTAGGTGGGAAGCCCTCGTAAGCACATTCCTTCATTCATGCTAAATAGTTTTACTAGCTTGATAGTGTGTGGGTCTGATAAAGGCAAACACAGCTGTGATGTGTTCATGAGTGTAATGACCATGTCATGTATGGAAGACAGAATCTCACAGTTCCCATTTCCATCCCCTAGCTCTTACATTTTTTTTCTGCCTCACTTTCTATGATGTCCTATATATGATGTTCTAGAAGTCCTGGGAAAATGGGGCTTGATTTAAATGTCCAATTTCGGGCTAGTAACTCACAACCACTCAATCTCAGCACTTTCAGCAATGTGAGTTTCTACATTAACTGCTGCCCACTGGAAAGAAAAAGAGTTCCTCTGACCAGTGTTGAGAACTGTTCAGATAATGGGTATAGGCATGAATATTTAAAAGACACTTTGACAATAAGACCGTTTAGCAAAAGCAATAGCATGCCCCTTGCTATTACTTGTTACTACTCCAGATCTAGGCTTTTGACCTGGTTTAGAGTAAGCCATGAATTTCCTGTGTTGCAGTACAGAAACATTTTTTTGTTACACACCTAAAAATGGACACATTTTTGAATGGAGGCAAATATTGCAACATGCTGATTCTAGTACTGAGTAAGACCATTGCTATCTTTTATATCCCAGAGTCCGGAATAACACCTTCTAAGTATACGAATGCTATCTATCAGAAGAAAGTTTCAAGATTTATTTCTCTGTCTTATATCCAAACTGTGTAGTGATTTAGTAATAACATTTTAATGTCTACTTAGAGTGAATATCTAAAAGCTTTATCAAGAGACTATACAATTTTGTTGGACTCTGGGAATTCCTTGACCAATAACTTGAAGGAAAGTATAAAGCCTGGCAGTGAAATTTTTCAGTAATAACCCATGATATCTGGGAGCAGGAATGTGCACACATATAAGAAACCCCCAGATAAATTCTTCAAAATTATATACATGTTATAATATAAATACACATATATGATCATACATAAAAAGCTTACAAACTAGTGAGTTTCTGTTTAGATGTTTTTGTCTTTTATTTATTTATTTTTTTATACTCCAGATTTTATCTCCCTCCTCCAGTCCTCCCTCCAACTGTTCCACATCCCATAGCTCCTCCTCAGCTCCCTGTCTCCAGGAGGATGTCCTTACCCCCCAACCAGACCTCTAAACTCTCTGGGGCCTCCAGTCTCTTGAGGATTAGGTGCATCTTCTCTGACCTGACCCACACCATTCTGTCCTCTGTTGTATATGTGTTAGGGGCCTTATATCAGCTGGCATATGCCACCTGGTTGGTGGTACAGTGTTTGAGAGATTTCAAGGATCCAGGTTAATTGAGACTGCTGATCCTCTTCCAGGGTCACCTTCCTCCTCAGTTTCTTCAAGCCTTTTCTTTATTCAACCACAGGGATCAGCAGCTTCTGTCCACTGGTTGGGTGCAAATTTCTGCATCTGACTCAGCTGTTTGTTGGGCCTTCTGGAGTGCAGTCATGATAGGTCCATTTTTGTGTGCACTCCATAGCCTCAGTAATAGTTTCAGGCCTTGGGGTCTCCCCTTGAGTTAGATCCCACTTTATCTTTAGTGTTAGTTAAACAACTCCTACTTCCTCTTTTTCTATCCTCTACTTGTACCAATTCTTAAACCTTCATCCTCTGTGTTCATATGACATTTGTTTTAATATCTGTTCTAACTACAGTTTAAATCGGGTTGAAGATAAATATCCACAGGGCTTTTTCACACGCCTCTTTTTTCTTGTCTCCTTTTTTCATATATCCCTTTCCCTGACCCCTCCCTCACCTTCTTCTTATCACTCCTCTCCTCACTCAACCTTTCCAGTTCTAATATTCCCTGTCTACTTTCATTTTTGCTTCGATTCTACTATTTTTTCACTTAATTCATCTCTTACACCTCTTTCTTATTTGTTGTTTTGTTTTGTTTTCCACATGTATTCCAATGTAAATTGAAATAAAATATTCAAAGTTTGGATCCACATATATGAGGAAATATAATGTTTTCTTTCTTAGGCGTGAGAACCTGACTTGCTATGACCTTTAACAGTTCAGATACTATCTTTCATAGATATTATGAATACAGTAGATGAGTGTGTATATATATATATATGTATATATATATATATATATGTGTGTGTGTGTGTGTGTGTGTGTGTGTGTGACATCTAATCTTATTTGTCATCTTGATTGTTTATGAAGTCAACTCATATACAGATGCTAAGCACTCCTGCAATTTTCCAGATATGATTATTGAAGCAGGATTATATCTGGTGGTAGCTTGTATAAAAAGACATGGAAAAGGAAAACTGGTTTTTAATTGATTGCTTTCACTTTTATTGGAAAGTTTATCTGTGCTGCTGCTATGGTATTTCTTCGAAGATATTAGAACCAACTTCTTTCACATTGTGATGTAGATTACAAAGCAGAAGCTCTCTAGAAAATTTCCAATACCAGATTTGAATTGTTGAGATATCAAAGTTTGTGAACAGAGCAAGGTAGTAAGCAGCATTCTTCTATGTCCTCTGCTTGAGGATGTGACCCCAAGGTACAGATTTAGTTTTTTCCATGACTTCTCTCAATAATGGACTGTGAATTGGAAGTGTAAGCCCAATCAACCTTTCCTTCCTTGAAATTTCTTTGTATTGTGATTTATGTTACAACCCTGTTCCTGGAAAGGCTTGATACAGCAATGTAGGGGATTACCAGGACAGAGAAGTGGGAGGGGGTTGATCAGAGAATGGGCAGAGGGAAGAGGGCTTATGGGACTTATGGGGAGGGAGGAACTGAGAAATGGGAAATCATTTGGAATGTAAACAAAGAATGTAGAAAAAAACAGCAGAAAGAAAACTTGAATAGATGTTAGTACTAACAGTGGGGACTTCCACTGGTCAACTTGAACTTGATTTTATGAGAAAGACTGGAAGGATTTTGGAATTTGGGCTATATAAGACCATTGAGTTTTCTAAATTTATGAGATATTAGAAGGTCTGTGAACATGTTTTATGAACCTTGTGAATATTATCCTTGTATTATTCAAATGCTGATTTCTCTGTCCCCCATATATTTTTGAAATCTAGACATGCCATTGTAATGCTTATCCTAAGTGTCTCCAGATACATTGCTGCATAAACATTGTTCCCACTTAATCTGATTTGTCAATAAAAGCTGATCAATCAATAGCTGAGCAGAAGTGAGAATAAGGATAGACTTCCCATTCCAGCCAGAGGAAGGGGAAAGAGAGAAGGAAGAAAGTATTTAACATGAAGAGGATCGAGAGAAGAAACAAGGGACACATACTTGGATCTGAGAGAGCCAAATGAGCACTAAAATATAAGTATCCCAGGGATTTGGGCAGAGAGGTAGCCAGATCAGTTTAGAGAATAGAATATTTACTTTTCAGCAACGCTGCTGTAAAGCCTATCAAATAAATCTTGTAGGCTCTGTCTCATTTATTTGGGAACTAACTAGGATAGAGAAAAATTATGACTTTTAAAATTGTTTACAAAGTTCCTGGAAAATAGTAAAGTTGATAGAGGTAGAAATGCCAGCTATATGGCTCTAGAAGTTTTAGAGACAAAAGAAGAAATTATCCAACAGAGCTATTTATATGATATTATTTTAAAAGCCTTAATAAATTTTTGTGTGGTAATGGTACATAACTTTAATTCCATCAATCCAGAGACAAAGGCAGGCTGATATCTGAGTTCAGGGCCAGCTTGGTCTATAGTCTTAGTTTCAGAATAGCCAGGGCTATGCAGAAAAACTGTATCTCAAAACACAAAGGAAGCAAACAACCAAATAATGAAACAAAACAACAAAAACATTGAACTGATAAACAAGAACTGATTTATTGAGGCTAAAACTCAGTTGCTATTTAAAAGAAGCATCATAGAGATGACTTCTTTATAAAGTTTTCCTTTCACTCACCTTGTAAAATCTGTAGTTCACAGGAGACCAAGGCTGCATCTCAAGCCGGGAACTAAACTTGATAATGTAGAAGAATATATCCATGTAATACTGTTTGTGGAAGTATGAAAGCTTCACAAATGATGGGTCCTGGAGAGACCTGCAAGCTTAACCCTCTAAAGAGTCAAAAGAAGCCTTGACAATGTCAAGCTCCATTTCAGGGCAGATGCTATATATTAGAGATTTCAATACTGTGGGATACAATGACAGATATGGAATTGAGCTAGACTAAGCTCATAAGAACAGCTGTATGTGTTAAAGATGATATAGCCAAAGAGATAGGACTACTCAAACATTTGGGTCCCAGAATATTGTGAGTCCTTGACATTGTCCACTGAAATCTATAAGATTCTCAGATTCTCTAATGTGAGAAATTGTTCTATCAACATGGTATCTTTAAAGCCAAAATAATAGATAACATTTAAAAATGATACATATTTTATTCCTTGAGAAATCACCAATAATATGTATTGTTACCAAAAAGTACTCTTCAAGGCAAAGCTCCAGAAGACATTCTCTTCATCAGTACTATAAGATGAAAAACATTGACAGGGGCATTAGGACATTTGAAAAGCTTTTGTAGTTGTTTTTCTCCTTATGCCAGTGCCAAAGACTGGACATGATGCTAGTGAACTGGATCAGTTAAATATAATGGGTTTAATTAGCCTCCAGAGTATCAGAGCCCTTGAAGCATTGAATCACTAAAGGCAAGTTGAGCATAATTTTTAATAAAAAGTTCTAAAATGGCATGACTCTCATGTAGCCATTTGGTACTGGCTAATCAAATACTGGAATAGAATAAAATAGCCCACTAAATTTTTGTTCAATCCATGTAAGCATTACAACTCCAGAACAAAGGGATAAAAGGTTATACTGTCTAGCACAAATAGAGAATCTCTGCTTAACAACCAATATCAAAGTTAAAGCATTTACAGATTGAAAAGTACTTGAACGAAAGAAAGGGAGTCCTCTAAAAGAATCTTATTATAAATGTCTGACTTTAATTGCAGTCTTTCTTCCATTAATCTCAAAGATAACATCATCATTTGGAAAAGAAAACAATTAGGCATTCCAGATGGTATTGAGTTGAATAATGGTTCTAAAATGATATTGAATCCTGGAGTTCCCAACAAATATTTTTTTAAAGTAGGAGACCATGAAGATTCAGTGAAAAATAGCATTTTTTTTAAAAAAGTCCAACTTTCAGTGGGTCTAGTAGTTCCCCAAATATACCCTGTGTTTATTACTCTATAGTTTGGGTAGATAGATTTAGAAGTTGGTAGAAGGCTTGCACTAGTTCTATAATCTTAGCAATAAGGTTATGGGATGAGAAGGCAAAATAGAAGTCCATAGAGTAGACTCTACAAGGAAATTTAGTGTCACTGCAGACACTACAGAAATTAGTGTCACTTTCAAGGACATGAATGATGCAGAGGTTGTGAAGACAAATGGATCATGTAGAATGAGAGTTGACTGTTACAAAATCAATTAAGTAGTAGCTCTACCTGTAGCTTTTTTTTTTTTACCAAATATAGTGCCCTTGAACAGAATAATTTGTCTCCTGGTTCCTGGCATACATTTATTCATCTAGAAAATGTTTTCCCACATATCTGTACTAGTCAATAAGGAACACAAGAAGCAATTTGCTTCCAGTTGTCAAGGCAATCAGTATACCTCTACAGTTCTACCTCAAGGGTATATTAAGTCTTCATCCTCATGTTATGACTTAGCTTGAAGGAATCAGGTTAAATCTTCAGTGCTATCATAAATTTGTTTGCTGGGATTTTGATTCCCTGCATCTTTTTCCACAAAATATCAGACTTGTCATCTATATTGATGATGTGGTGTTAATTGGGTCAAGTGAGCTGGAGACAGCAAACCATATTAACTTATTTGAAAACCATATGCATATCAGAGGATGAGAAATGAGCCAAGCTCAGCTTCATGGTCATTCTAACTCACTAAAATGTCTAGGATGCCAATGGTATATTCCTTCTAAGGTGAAAGATAAGTTGCTATACCTGGCCCATCCCTCCACCAAGAAAGAAGAATAACACTTATAAGTCTATTTGGATTCTGGAAGGAACATATTCTCCATTTAAATATTTTGATTCTCTAGCCAATTTACAAAGCAATTAGTACCATTGAGTGGGATGGTAATAGAAGTGGACTCTTAAATAGGTCCAGATTATTAAACAGTCTTCTCTACCACTTACACCATATGAATTAGCAGACACATGTTAGCTAAGGCTCCAAGGGCGACTCAAGAACAGTTGGGGGGGAGAGGAACTATGCTAACTATGGTGGGTGGGAACTGGGAAAGGGGAAAGCCTTTGGAATGTAAACATAGAATATAGAAAATAAAAAAAAGAAAGTAAAAAAAAAAGATGCTGTTGGAAGGAATCTCTGGTATATCTCAAAAGGTAATTAACTGTCAAAGTTCTCATGATTTTGGAGTAAGGCTCTCAAATTATCTATAGGCAACTATTCTCCATTGGAATAGGATCTCAAATCATCAATAGACAACTCTTGGTCTTAGTGGAAACTGAACTTGACAATGGGCCACCAAATTAACATACTACCCAGGCTGTCCATTAGAAGACAGATGTTATATGACCCACAAACCATAAAGTTGAATGTGTACAGCATCATTCCATTATCAAATGGAAACAGGTCCCAGGGACACAATCAAGTTACATAATGTTGCCCAAACATCCATGGTTTTGATTCCTGTTACAATGCCTTTTGTTCCCAAGCATGTATCTATATTCGTCATTTACCAATAGTCTCATGAACACAGTGGCTATAGTGGTAAAAATGGATATTTTATATGTTTGGTTACATGGATTTTTAACCAAGTAATCAACTCACCATGGCTGCCTTGGCTAAATCTGTTACTGAATCTACCAGCTGCATAAAGCAACACTGAGCTCCCAGTATAAGTCTGTTCACAATGGTTACTGTACAGTGACATAGTCACATTTTCACTGCTTTAGATCACTTTCATCATATTAAGAGAAAAATTTTGTCATTACTGTAATACTTATTCTGATTATAGATTTTCCTTTCCTGCATGTAATGTTTCTTCATAAACTATCTTCCTTGACCATATATGTTGCCTTATCTACCATCACACTATTTTACGCAGCATAGATTTTGACAAAGGAACTTATGACAGCCAAAGTAGTGCAAGAGTGGGTCCACACTCATTCAATTCACTGTTCTTATGTTTCCCACGTTCTGAAGCAGCTTGTTTGATATAATGATGAAATGGCTTTTTAAAAATGCATAGTTATAGCATCAGTTGCCTGGAGATCTGGAGGAGGGAAGTAAGGAAGATCCTGTCTAGAATGCAGTAGAATCTCTTGAATTTATTGGGTTATGTGATTTAAGGCTAATAGAACAAAAAAACCAAACAAATAAAAATATAATAAAAACAAAGGCATGATAATAGAGACGCAGACCCTGCAAGGTTAAAAGTCTGCCAACTTCCAGGGAAAGAACCAAAACCTGTTTATCAGCTTTTTAAGGTTGTCAAAAGTAGTAGTAAAGAAAGCAATTATAAATACAACCTAATGCCACGTGACCAGTTACACAAATGAGGCTTGCAATTGACATTGGTATGAGGATTTCTGAGACATATTAAGAACACCCCTCTACTCATATACATATACATATACAAACACTGATGAGAATATATATGCTTACAGAACCAACATTTTGAGTTTTGTAATTCTTTTTTATGCAGTATAGCATCTATTGAAATAATATTACTGTTTTGAAACTACACAATACTAAAGACTATGTATTCCTTCAGAGACTTCCTAATCTATTTTTAAATGCATAATATACAGGGGGTTTTATATGGGATACAAATACCATGTTATATGGAATTATAACATTGTCACTTCTTTTGTGTGGAAATCAAGAATTACATACAATATATTTTTGTGTCAAGTAGGCAAGGGGTAGCCTTGTTTGCTACTTCAAATGTATGTAGAATCATCTAAACCTAAGCTGCTGGATGATTGGATCTTCTTGATCAAATATTGAGCAGGAAAGCTCCTCCTAAAATTGGGCTTTGCCTACTTGTTCTTGGCCAGATAAAACTTTCATTTTTGCCATCTCTTTTTCTTGCAAGTTCATTTATCCTTTTGTTACACATTTCTTTATAACACAGAACAAATGGAGAGCCCAAAGTCACACTATCTGTCACTCTACAGACATCATTACTATGAGAAAATTGTCCTTGCAATCCTGACAAATCATAGCAATAACATTCTTACCTCATAGTAAAATAAAATAAGCAAAGAAATTAATAAATGGATAAAAATAAGTGAGAATATCAGATGTACATTCATATTTTTATAAAACTCTAACAGTACATTTGGGTAAGTGTGAGACATCAATGATGTTAAAGATTCAGCATTGTACCTAGTGTTAGATTTTCCAATGTAAAATAAAATAAATCACCCAAGTTAATTGTCTATTTGAAATTCACTAAAAGTAAACAAAACAAATGTTTGTTTTCTCAAAAGAAGTGTTCAGCATTAAGATTTTTTAAAAATTAAATACAATGCTATCACACATTAAAATTTTTGAATTTACAGAAATTAATTAATAACCCACTAATAGTACCAAATGTTGCAGCAATCACTGACCAATAAAACACTCAAAACTTACTATGCATACCATCAGTTTTGGGTCACTTTTAAAATGTGTTTGAAGATTTTCAATGATAGAATTGAAAGGTATTTCTATTTCATTCTGTGCTTTAAACCCTAAAACTATTGCTGCATAGACCATTTTATAGCCTTGAGAAATGATTAAACTTCATTAACAAGGCAACTAATTTAACAGGCAGTGAGTGAAACAAAAAAAAAAGTCTCTAAGTGTTTCCAGATAGTGAGCTTAAATTAGCCTTACTCTTTGACAGGTATTGATTTATATGTTTTTCTAAATATGTTTGTAGCTTTAAAAAGTTTTATGTTGGTTTGTTATGTTCTAAAAAATGGGCACTTTATCAACTTGTTTTAAGCAACAGAATGCACATAAATTGGAGAAAGTAGAGACTTGGGATAATGATGAATTATACTTAGACAAGTACAAAACTATCCTGAGTATTCATATTTATTACATAGAAAGGGTTACTACATCTTCGTATGGTATTATCTAGGAAAACCAAAGCATATAATAAATTTTAAGGTATTTCATATTCAGAAAACAGACTCTACAAGATGGAGTTTGATAAAACTCAAATATACAGAGCCTGAGAAGGAAGCATTACTCTTTGAAATATGCTTTCTCCATCAGATTTCTCTGATAAAAATTGGGTTTGAAAATGCTGCCAGCCTCTAAATGTACACAAAAAACTAAAAATAGAAGTTCATCAGTCTTAAAAGACACCATTCTTGTGAGTGATATTCTGAAGTGGCTTTGCAATAAAAATGATATCTTTGAACTATTAATTCTGAAAATAGAGTATCTCCAACATCTCTTCAGCTTTGAATTTGCTGATGGAGGAACATCAATTGTGACACATGGCTTCTATGACCCATGATGCTATGGATTGGAGAAACAGAGTGCTTCCATGGCAACTGAGGTAGTTCCAGTTACAATAGATACCAGATGCTTTAGTAACTAAAATAAAAATAATCAAAGTTTTAATTGTATTAATTTTATGTAGAGGCAAAATTGCATAGATCTTTAATTGCTATAAAAATAGAAGTACTTCACAAAAGAGTTTAGAAGAGAGCATTTTCATTGCAATCATCCTATGAAATTAGAGATGTCTTTTGGTGTAAAAAATAACCAAACAATCAAACAAAAACTGCAGTCCTTATTACATGATGTGAATTCTACACACAAAGACCACTTGAGATGATTTCCTGAATATCTCATGCTCTGCTGAGCCCCATGTTAAGTTTGAAGCTGATATTATAGTATCATCCTTGAAGATCTCTCTCTCTCTCTCTCTCTCTCTCTGTGTGTGTGTGTGTGTGTGTGTGTGTGTGTGTGTGTGTGTGTGTGTGAATGGCAGGACTTGCTGCTCTACCAAATTTTTGCAAAGGGGATGATAAGATTCAACCTCAGATATTTCTTGTTGTGCAATGAACAGCAAACCAACTAAGCTACTTCTTCAGCACCCAAGACAGTCTAACCTGACTTCCATCATTAATAAAACAACAGTAAGGCTTAATGTAAGAACCACATCCATTGGCATGTATGTATGTAATACTTTGTTATCTGAGTCTTCTCCACAAGAAAAAAAAATAGCTGCAGAGTAGAATCTGCCCACAAATTTGTGCTTGCACTTTGTGATAAGGCAGATCAAGGTAAATGTTAGAAGTTTATAGATGTGGCCAAAGAAACAGGAAAACATCTTTCTGAAACTATTTCACAGAAAGTGACTTTTAGTGAAGCATGTCACGCTTGAGAGAGTGCCCAAGTTACATTGGATCTTGCACTTTGGTACAGTGTTTGGACTGCTAACTGCTAACCACATATTCCTATGCCTATTGACCAGTGCGTAACTCAGCCTTCATTCTAGAGTTGCTTTCTTTCAGTAGATGGTAATGGATGGCTGCAGAACTGAGTACATATGGTGCTCTCTAGTACAAAATACAGCTACATGCACATTGTTCTTCTGCTGAGTGTCACTGTTGTACATTACTGAGAAGAGGCTGACTTTGAGACAATTTAGATTAACCTGATGAAGGTTCCCGTTAATGTGTCCACCACATTGTTGGTAGGTTAAAGTCTGTGGGGAAACTACCATTTTCCCAATTCTATGACAAAATGTCAGAAATATGTTTTATATAAAATCTCGTGAATATGCATCTGTATTTTTACTCATACATTTACATACACTCTCCTCAGAGTCACACACAGACACACACACAGAGACATACACACACACACATACACATGCACTCACACACAATCACACACACACACACACACACACACACACACACACACACACACATACACACACACACCCCAAAGATGAGTATACTATCTGAGCAACAGATCTTATCCTTGCCTTTATGATAAAAAGGGAAATAAAATCATATGGCACCAATATTCTTTCAGGTTTAGGTGTAATCTGAAGGCAGGAGGAATGGAGAATCATTATCTAGCTTGGAGATCATACTGAGAAATGTCACAGGAATCACTTCAGAAGCATGTTACTGCACAGATTCTGAATCAGTTGGTCTGAGCTGCAACATGCAACCCACAAGTGAGAGTTTCTAATGAGTTCCCAAGTGATAAGTATTATCCTCAATCTGCACTGTAAGTAAGAAGTATAAATTGTAACTAAAGAGAAGAGCAAAAAGCGAACAAAATGAAAACTCCATGCTCTCTACAGTTATGTATGCAGACAATTTCCTTTCCCACTTTGAGTTTTGTTTCTTGTTTTTGTCTGGGAGCACTGAAAGGAAAAATGACTGTCCCTGAGGCCGCATTCATTGTTTCTCTTAAAATCAGGCCTGACCATAATGTAACATTTAAAATATATTGCTTATAACCCAGTGAACAAGTATTTAAGTTTTTCTAACCATCTATTATGTTGGCACTAAAATAAATATGTACTTTATAGATATAATTAAACCTAACTCATTAATGTTCCATTTTTCTATAGTACATTAGCCATTTAATCCAAGTCATCTCTATGGAAATGGCAGGAACATTTATCTTTGGATAAATTAGGGAAAATAGGGTTTGATGTCTAACTATCCATTTATGTCCAGCTCCATAACTTTTAAAATGGTGAGTACAACCTGCTTCATGGCCAGCAGCAGAGAGGACTCAATAGGAAGGCAGGCTATACCTAGTCTCTATGTGGCTTATGGAACAGAGAAAATTTCCCATATATTTTGGTGTGTGTGTGTGTGTGTGTGTGTGTGTGTGTGTGTGTGTGTATGTATTTAAGAAATAGAGAGAGACTTAAGTTTGTTAAAATAATGCATCTTTGAAGATTCAAGTTAAACATGTCCCATCTCTATTTTGCAATAGAAATCACTAAATCCTCCTGCTCAGGACTCTTTCTTTAGTTCAAAAACTATTTTTAGTACTTTCTTGATGAGAGACAAAATGATGAAGGACAACTTCCTAATCATAGGTGCTATATCATGCCTTCCTATATTCACTGGTAGATGACGAAAGAAGACATGTTTGCAAACGTTTATGCATTGAAATGTAGAAGCCAAAGAGAAAACAAGGCAATGAGAAGCTTAAAGGATATTCTATTCTTTTCTTTTTTTATTAGATATTTTCTTTACTTAAATTTCAAATGTTATCCCCCTTCCTGGTTTCCCCTCTGAAACCCCCTATCCCATTCCCCCTCCCCCTGCCCACTAACCCACTCACTTCTGCTTCCCTGTCCTGGCATTCCCCTATATTTAAAATAGAGGGCCAAGGAAATGCACATTTAAGCAGTCCTGGTAAAGATGTGGTCTTCCCGCTATGGAAGTATCCTTGTCAGGCCCTCAATCTCAGCCTGTGAGGTGGCTGAGGAAGTTGATAGAACTGTGGCAAACCCTTATCAGAGATAAGTTCTGCCTCTAGAGAGTAGTTTCTTGTTTCTCCCAATGTCAGATTTCTGGGGGAAATTCTCATATCTTTGGGGCCTATTGTTTCACGAGTGAAATAGTTGGAGAGAGACATGAGTCTCCTTAGAGCATCCTCATCTTCAAGAGGTTGACTACATTATTTTATGCCCTTCTTACTCTACATAGAAATTTCATAAAATGGCTTTCCAACAGAAACATACAATTTGTGGAAATTTAAATCTGTTCCTGGGCCATGCACGCATGTATTTGGCTCTTGAGTGAATCATCTATTTTCTTTCTTTGATGTGAGTTGCATCTTTTGAGACAATTTGGACTCTTCAGAAGGTGGGACCACTGTTTTTCAATGATGGCCAAAGTGATTAATGAATGCAACATGAACAGGCATAGTACTGGAAAGTAAGGCAGACTACAGTGTATAGAACTTCATCTTTGAAAAGAGTTTTGATGGGATTCAGTTGAAATATGGATGTCTATAATGTTGTAGTCTTATACCCAAATGAATTATGTGTACATATTTTGGTAGAAACTGAGTGGGTAAACAGACAGTGCTGGATTTACCTGTCCCACACTGTGGCCTAACACTCACAGAGAGCGTTCCTAATTTCTGTTTAATTGCATGTGCTGCTCTTCTGAGAGACAAAGAATCTGTGATTTACTTCTAGTTAGTGCATAACTTTCTATGTTTATTCTTCCCATGCTATGGGAGTAGCAAGATCTGGGAATTCTGTTTTTACCATTGATGTCTTTGTTCTTTAATTACAAAGCTTAAGTGCAGCCTAACGTTCATAAGGTTGTTTTTACTCCTTTATTAATGGGTGTTGATCAGATCATGGCAATATATTACTAAATTAGATTATTTTTCTAAAAGATATATGTGTGTGTTATTTTAATATGTCAGCAATGATTTGACTTTAGAGAAAGAAATTGAGAAAGGGGAAGGTTTGCAGATGTTTAATAGTTATTGGCTGCCACGACAGATCGAATACTATAAACCAAGGACAAATTTCCTTGGCAACCTTGGTTTACCAGATTTTATACAAGTGTTAAAAAATGTACATTCAAACATTAACTGCTGTTGGCTTCCTTTGTGGGAATGTCAGAGTCTTTATTTGTTCCTAAGTAAGACAAGAGAATTGGGAGAAAGAATACTATGAAGCTTAGGCTTATATAAAAAAAGAGCATTTCCTGTCTCTATGACAAAAAGAGTGGCTGCATCTATTGCACATGAATACTCTTCTATGAAGCAACTTTGCAATAAAAGGCATTTCATTCTGAAACTCACTCTGGTTTTGTTAAAGAACCTTCATAAATGTGGTACTTAATGGAGATCTCAAAAATTTAATCTGAAATGTTGACATGGGGAAGCTAGGTTTGGATGTGCTTTAAAGTAACTCAAACACCTAAGCTCAGCATTGTAATGAGGACTGAAAATTGTTTAGAATTAGACAAGAAAATTGCATGCTGAAGTGGCTATGAATTTGTCCATTTATTTAGGACAATATGCTTTCTACTGCTCCCTCACCAACCTTTAGCAGTTAGGAATCTGGCATGAGTGGGACTTTTCTGGACTTAAATTGTTTGATATTATATTTCCTGCTTAATATTATTGTTGAATAGAACAAAACCATAGGAAAACAAGAAATTTGGGGATATGTGTGGTATATTAATTTCATGCACTATGTTGATAGTATATCATGGGTGTTTGCATATACTAAAATCATAATGTTTTATTTATTAAGCATGTACAGTTGATTCTATATCAAACTGTACTTCAATAAATATTGTTTTTTAAATTGATAATACCATATTCCCAAACAAGTTTTGAGATGAGCCTTATTGTACTGGTGACAGTAAGATCTCAAAGTTGAGAGAAAAGTTGGAGGGGTAGATTTGATAACTTGAATATTTAGGTCAGACTATTTAGATGCAGAGTTGACTTCATGTTTGTGATTATAAACAACAATTCAAATAGCTTACAGCCTGATAAAGGATAGTTTTAAAGACAGTTTACACTATGTCTCTGCTGATGTATATGTAACACTTTCCTGATTTATAATCAGATGTGAGTCACTAGAGGGGATCAGAAGAAACAAAGAGAATTTGTGATCCAAGCTTTCATCTGTGAAATTCTAAAAGCATAAATTGGCTTCTTGACTCTAAATTTTGATTCAGCTCTCATGATTTCAGCTTATATCAGCCCGTAGGGATAAGGATAGTTAAATAATTTGGGTTCCCAATTTCCACCACCATTCGTAAAATGTAATTGCATTAATGGCAAACAAAACAAAATCAACAAAACCATAGTCATCCCAAAACCCCCAATTTAAATATATAAACTGAAATAAAATCTGTTTTATCTTATTCTCCTGACATCACCTGTCCTCTCTTTTTTTTTCTCCCAGAGTATATCACTTAGGTGCTTTTTATAAAACATTCTCTTCTGCTACTTAACTTTTTCTACAAGTTGTAATATGGTTCTAAACTCTTGGACCATGTCACAGAACTATTTTTTAGACATTTTCATATTTTAAGTAACATGGCAGACATATGATAATTACCCTTTAAAAGCTGTTTCATTTTACATAATCATAGTACCAAATTTCAAATAATTCGTATTGGTCAAAGGTTTTCATACTTCAAGAACAACTTGAAGGCAGGTGAGATGGCTCAGCAAGCCAAGAGCTGAGTCCCGATGCTAGAATTTACATTGTAGGAGAAGAAAAGTAGTTTCTCCAAACTATCATGACTTTCACATGTACAAGGTTGTAAGGCCTCAACATTACCCTAAGCAAACTGTAACAAAAAGGGAGTCTAATGTTTTGTTTTACTGAAAGAATAATCACATAAGCACCTCTCTTCTCACCATGTTAAGTATCTAGTAGCTTCATCTTCATTAGCTATGTGGATATACCCTAAGAAAGACATTGTCACCAACTTAACCTCACAGATGAGATGACCCATATCGGAAGAGCATTATTAGGAATGCAATAACTGTTAGTGTTCCTTTAGATATATCTCGTGGTTTTCCACCTTCTTATTGGAGTAGAAAAAGTGACTGCTCCAGGGAAGATGGAGTATTACCTAATAAATGTTATTTCTATTATTGTGGAGATTTGATTCTAAACATTGGCCTTCACTGCTTTAATTAGACAGAGACGCACATTTCAAAAATGACGTTATCATTTTCATTAATATCCATTTTTATCAGGCCACAGTATTTGTATCTGTGAAAGTATAAAGGTTTATTTCTTTATTTCCAATCAGTAGACTATCTATGACACTTTCTGTCTTTTTCATCTCTCAAACTAGGTTTTCCATTAGTATTTTGTTTGGTAACACTGGAAGCAGAGGGTATTTCTTTGTTGTTACCTGTTTTGGGGGGGGCGGGGCGGGGGAGATGGCTGGTAATCTTATTTGTTGTATATAACCTGATAGAATCCCTTCTTCAAGTTTCTGACAACTTTTCCCTTAGTAATGTGTGTAGATTTTTATTAGCAGCTTTCCATTTGAGGCCAAGAATAAGTTCCTATGGTATCCTCATAGTGTTTGATATTCCTTACAATTCCTCATTATTATAAGACCAGCCTGAGTATTTTAATGAATGTCTCCAGGTCAGACTGAATGGAGATTTTTATACATTGTTGAATTCAATTTACTGGCATTTTGTAAGTATTTCTTTTAGTTCCTTTATTTTCTCTTGTTATTAAGAGCATATCAATTTCATACAAGAATTAAGGTATTTCTTCTACTTTCAGTGTCTAGGATGTGGTACATATTGTTTATTTGTACAACATTGTTTAATGTTTCTTAGGAATTCAGTGTACCTTAAGGCTAAAGTTTATATCTCAAATTCATTTTTAGTAAGAACCAAACTACAATAAAAGAAAGAAAGAAAGAAAGAAAGAAACTTCCAGTAAATTATAACAATAACACCATCACATCCTTCAAACTCCAAATCAGTCCTTAAAAAGGAAGAAAAATCTAATTTCCAGAATTACGATATTGAGTTCATGTACATAGTTTGTATCTAGTTTGTTTACTTATTTAGTTTTTCTTTTTAACAATTAATTAACTGTTTTATTTATTTATATCCTAAATGTTACCACTCCAAGTCCCCAATCATAAAGTTCTTTCCCCCACCCCCTTCTCCTTTGCCTCTGAGAGGGTGCCCCAACCCCAGGGATTCCCTCACTCTGGGGCATCAGGTCTCTACAGGATTAGGTACTTCCTTCTCTACTGAGGCCAGACAAGGCAGTCCTCTGCTACATAAGTGCTACTGGCCCTGGACCAGCAGGTGTTTGCTCTTTGGTTGGTGATTCAGTCTCTGGGAGCTCCCAAGGTCTAGGTCAGTTGACACTGTTGGTCTTTCTAAGTTTGTTATCCCTTTCAGTTCCTTCAATCCTTCCCCTAACTCTATCATAGAGGTCCCTAACCTCTTTCCAATATGTTACTGTGAGTATCTGTCTCTGTCTTAGTCACCTGCTGGTAGAGCCATTCAGAAAATAGACATGCTAGGCTTCTGTAATGCATATATCCTTTTGGGTCTGCGTTACCTCACTCAGGAGATTTTCTAGTTCCACTCATTTACTCAAAAATTCATGACATAATTTTTAATAGCTGAATAATATTCCATTGTAAGATTTAAGGTCTTTGCCAGGTGGTGGGGATTTAATCCCATCACTCAGCAGGCAGAGGTAGGCAGATCCCTGTGAGTTGGAGGCCAGCCTGGTCTACCGAGTGAGTACCAGGACAGTCAGGTATATTATACAGAGAAACCTTGTCTTAAAAACCAACAACAAAATTCATGATGTCTTTATTTTTTAATATCTGAATAGTATTCCATTGTGTAAATGTACTACATTTTTCTGTATCCATTCCTTAGTTGAGGGACATTGGGCTGTTTTCAACTTCTATTACAAATAATGCTGTTTTAAGCATAGTAGAACACATGCCCTTGTGGTATAGGGGGCATCTTTTACATATTTGTCCAAGAGTGATGTAGCTTGGTCTTCAGGTAGAATTATTTACAATTTTCTGAGAAACCACCAGATTGATTTCCAGAGTGTTTCTACCAGTTTGTAATCCCATCAGCAATGGAGGAGTATTCCTCTTTCTTCACATTCGTACCAGCATATACTGTCTCTCGAGTTTTTAATCTTATCATTCTGATTTGTGTGTGGTAAAATCTCAGGGTTTTGATTTGCATTTCTTTGAAAACTAAGGACTTTGAACATTTCTTTAAGTGCTTCTCACCATTTGAGATTGTTCTGTTGTGAATTCTCTGTTCAATCCTGTACCACATTTTTAAATTGTGTTATTTGCTTTTTGGGAGGTTAACTTCTTGAGTTCTTTATATATTTTCTATATTAATCATCTATCAGATGTGAGGTTAGTGTATATTTTTTGCCAATATGTAAGTTGCGAATTTGTCCTATTGACTGTGACTTTTTCCTTCTAGAAGCTTTTCAGATTCATGATGCCACATTGAGAAATAGTTCTATTAGATTCAGTGTATCTAGTATTATGTTGAGGTCCTTGATCCACTGGATGGAAGTAGAAAATATTATCCTGAGTGTGATAACTCAGACCTAAAAGGACATCCATGTTATGTACTTACTGATAAGTGGATATTGGCCAAATGAACAGAATAGGTACAATACACAGACCATAAGTGTAACAAACAGAAAGGTCCAACTGAGGGTACTTCAATGCCACTTAGAAGGGGGAAGAAAATAATCCTTGGAGGAAGAAGGAGGGAGGGACTTGGGTTGAAGATGGGAAGAAGAGGGGAAAAGGGGTAAAGGATCAGGTATGGTGTGGGAACAGGAGAGAAGCCCAAAAGGCCAAGAGAATGAATGGAAATATGCAGCTGGGGGTGACTGAGGGAGATACCCTCTAGAAAGTTCCAGAGACCTGGGAGGTGAGAGACTTTCAGGTTTCAATGGGGATGACATTAGCCCCAAAGACCAACAATGGGTAGATTTTCTTTTGCTATTCTTTTTTTTTTCTGAGACAGGGTTTCTCTGTATATCCCTGTATATCCTGGATCTCATTCTGTAGATCAGGCTGGCCTTGAACTCAGAAATCTGCCTGCCTCTGCCTCCCAAGTACTGGGCTAACAGGCCTAGGTCACCACTGCCCAACTTTGCTATTGTTTGCTATCCATCTAGTTTTTAAAAGAAATTCTGTTTTCATCCAATTTATAGGCAGTTTGAGTAGTTTCACTCTCCTTGATTAGTCTAGATGTAAATAAATTGTATGATCAGTTCATATAGTCTTCCTTTGATTTCATTGATTTCCCATTCATATTAGATTTCAGTTTTATCAAATTCTGCTCATTATTATTTATTTCATCTATTTTATGAGCATAAATTGATCTTTTTTAGATTATCTAATATGAATGCTTAAATTATTGAGTGTAGATATTTTGTTACATTCATCGAAAATCTGCACCCATATTTCTTAATTCCAATTTAGATTATATAATTTTGACTATTAACTGGAGGAGAAATTACTTGACTCAATTTAGACAAAGGCAAGGATAAATCAGTTACTCAAAGAGAAAATGATTTCTAAGCTAGGTTAAATAGGAAACAATTATCCTACAATATAATATGTAACTGAATAACTATGAAGTAATCCTTTTAGTTCAAACTATGTTTTACAAATGAAGACACATTAAATAATTATACCATGCTTTCAGATAAATACAGAAAAAAATAAAACCATTCTAAGTCCTGTTATATGAGGAGAATAATGTATTACACATGATAAGAAGGAAAGAAAAACCTTGGGAAAGAAGAGAGACTGTTCAGAGTGAGCAAATGGTTCAGGGGAATGCATTGGAAACAAGGATAAACAATAAAGAAGCAAGATAATGCACGTGTATGAAATACCATTATGATGCTTTTCAACAAGGGTGTGAGCTGAAAAGTATAAGAGATCATATTGAAAAGGTGAGTTTCTTCTTTCAAAGAAAATATAGTGCAATGAAATATTTCCTATGATTTTCATTTTATTTAGTTTTACTAGAGAAAGTATAATTATGTAAGAATAAATAATTATTAGCACATATATTGGGTATTAATATTTGTAGAGAGCCTTATTGAGGTGCCATGCCACATGGCAGGAACTTGACATTGACCAACGTGAAGTTCCTCATCCTTTGAGTGGGAACTCCTATGTCAGTCATAAGCCCCTCCACCTAGGGTGGAGTATTCAGACAAAGGTGAAGCCTATTTATTCTTCAAGGGCCTGCAGTTTCCTGAAAAACACTAGCCACCTGTGGATCAACTGAACCAGTTCTGCTGAGAAGCTTCCAGCCCTTTCCCCCTGCCTCTATATATTGGGAGCTCTTCATTAAACTTTGAGACCTTAAATAGCAGGTGTTATCTTGGTCTCCATCTATTTTTTGCTGCCTTCCCCTAGATTCCCCCGCTTCCCTTCCAGCTAACCTGTATGATGTAACTGCGGGCAGTTAAAGATTGGCACCCGAATGTGTGGCTGGGTATGGGAAGTTCTCCTAAGGTGACCCTGTCTTGGCAAAGCTTCGCAGAAAAAGGAAAAAATGGTATCCTGCACAGTGAGCAACTACAGGAGTTAAACACTAGCGCTAGTCTAAAATTTCATCTTTTTAAGCTGTTGTTGTAGGTGCAGAAGGATATGGTCTAAGTAGGACTACGTTGACCCAATGCTGAACTCCCTTAGGGGTTGACAGTGGAAAATGGAATAGGAACTTTATAGGCAGCCTTCTAGAGCTGCTTCAGGCAAAAGGAGAAGGGTTTGAAAAACAATGGTTAGAAAGACTTTTAGATTAGATGGATTCTTGTTGCCCATGGTTCACTTGTAAAAGATGTTATTGATGACGAGATCTCACAGGCATCAAAGCACACAGGGAGAATTTGAGGAATCTGAAGAAGGAAACCTGCCAGAGAGGACTTTCTCAGAAAAGTGTCCTTTCAACCCTAAATTAGAAAGATAGAGATACTACTGATGAGCTAACATTAGAGGAGAAAGCTCATTCAGACGAAGGAGCTGGCAAATATTATGGTGAGGATTGGCCTCCTAGTACTCCTTCTGCTATGCCTATGGTCTTTACTGTACAAGAAGATACTCAGTTGGATATGCAACTACATAAATTGGAGTTTGAAATTAAGTTGCAAAAATTGACTAATGAACTACAGGAGCTAAAAATACAATACAAGTACAGAAAGGTGTAGTGATCCTGTGATGCACCAATTGCTGCTGGAAAGAGCTGTGAGCCAGTCTCAAAGGGAAGGACAGGATATATCTCACCTGCTGGCTTTCCCTGTTGTTGAGATCATAGACCAGCAGAATAGAGTTAGATAATACAAGACCTTGGAGTTCAGAGTGATAAAAGAATTAAAAACAGCTGTGCCACAGTTGAAAGTTGCTAATTTACAGCTGAATTGGATACCTTGAGATACCCACAGACAAGTCAACTCTGTTTTGCTTCTAACTCTTTACCTTATATTTTGAACAGATTGGTTGTCTCCACTCAGGCTCACCTGCATTAAAAACTGGCATGTCTGTTAAAGGCACTTGCAGGGTGTTGGCAATAAATAGACTCTCTGACATCAAAACCATTACTAGTGGACCTCTTACAAGAGCTACATAGAACTGAGATCTATGTGTGCTTGCTTATGAGCAGACATGGGCACCAAGGGAGGTGGGAAGCAAAGCACTTCAAGGGGAGGATCATGTTTTCTGCCTCTGAGTCCCCTGTGAAGCAAACCTGGTTGCATAGAGGTTGGTGTTTAAAGGTGTTCCTTGGGCTAACAAATGACAAGGAAGCCTAAGCCCTCTCCTCCATAAAAAGACACCATAAAGTATTTAGGAGGTCCAGGTCACTACTTCCCCCTTCCCCTTCATGGTTAATGCCCTCTCTCCTTCGACAGATGACTTTCCACTTGGTTATAGTCTCATCTTAAAACTAATAAAAATGGAGGAGATGTAGAGAGCCTTATTGAGGTGCCATGCGACATGGCAGGAAATTGACATCAACCAATGTGAAGTTTCTCATTCTTTGAGTGGGAACTCCTGTTTCAGCCATAATCCCCTCCACCTAGGGTGGAGTATTCAGACAAAGGTGAAGCCTATTCTTCAAGGACCTAGAGTTTCCTAAAAAAAACACTAGCCATCTGTGGAACAACTGAACCAGTACTGCTGAGAAGCTTTCAACCCTTTCCCCCTGCCTATATATATTGGCAGTTCTTCATTAAACTGTGAGACCTTGAATAGCAGGTGTTATCTTGGTCTCCATCTCTTTTTTGCTGCCTTCCCATATATCCCCAGTTTCCCTTCCAGGTAACCCATTCGATATAACTGTGGGCAGTTACAAATATTTATACATCTGTGTGATGGTTTGTATATGACTGGCCCAGGAAGTGAACCTATTAGGAGGTGTGGCCTTGTTGGAGTAGGTGTGTCACTATGGGTGTGGGCTTAAGACCTTCACCCTAGTTGCCTGGAAGTCAGTCTTCCACTAGCAGCCTTCAGATGAAGATGTAGAACTCTCAGCTCCTCCTGTGCCATGCCTGCCTGGATGCTGCCATGTTTCTGCCTTGATGATAATGGACTGAACCTCTGAGCCTGTAAGCCAGCCCCAATTAAATGTTGTCTTTTATAAAACTTGCATTGGCCATGGTGTCTGTTCACAGCAGTAAAACCCTAACTAAGACAGAAGTTGGTACCAGGGACTGGGGTATTGCTGTGATAGGCACGACCATGCTTTTGTTTGGAAGAATGTGGATTTGGGGACTTTGGATTTGGAAATCCATGGAATGCTTTAAGTGGGGCTTAATGGGCCAGCCTAGTAGGAATATGGAAGACAGTAGTGCTGGGGGTCATTTGAACTGTTTAGGCCAGATGGCCCAAGAGGTTTCAGTGGAGAAGAACTTTAATATGTGGCCAAGAGACTGTTTTTGTGATGTTTTGATGAAGAACATTGCTGCTTTTTGCCATTGTCTAAAGAGACTGACCCAGGCTAAGGTAAAGAGATTTATATTAATTGCATCTGCAAAGGAGGTCTCAAAAAAGCCCAACAAAGACTTTGTTCTCTGGTTAAGTCTGATGAAGAGAATTTTGAACAAACATAGCAAGCTCAGAAAGGAAAAGAACAAAATATATAGTTTGAGTATTAAAGGGAATCTAGGAAGTGAAATGGAGCTGAATTCAAGGATATTAAATTGAATTAAAGGAGTGGTGACCTTGGGGGCAAGATTCACCCAGTTAACTTTAGGTCCAGGAATGGTCATACAAGACTTTAATCCCAGGAGGCAAAAATAAGCAGATCTCTGAGTTCAAGGCCAGTCTAGAACAGAGCAAATTCTAGGTGAAGAAAAACTTTAATCCAGGCTTGGTGGACCACACCTTTAATCCCAGTGCTTAGGAGACAGGAATGCAAAACTCTTGAGTTCAAAGTCAGTCTAAGGAGCAAGATTCAGGACAGCAAACTTAGGCAGTGAAGGAGCTGGGAAAAAGGAAGCTAGTGATAATGTAATAGAACAAGGGGGCCAATGTTCCAGCTCCTGCAAGCAGCAGAACTCAGCAGCTTCAGCCATGTGTCTCTGGCTTTATATTCAAGAGGAGAAGGAGACTACTGAAACAATTGATGCTGGTTAGCTGGAACTAAGAAGTTAGTGGTGATTAAGAAAAGACCAGCATTACTGAGGTGAAATATGGGAAGTGTTTTCTGAGAGCACAAAGAAGCTGTATTCCAGAGATAGCCAAGTGTTCCTCATGCTGCAGCTGTACTTGGTAATGTGTAAGAATCATCCAGGTTGCACTAGTTTTGAAGGCATGAAGTCATCATGAAGAACAGCTGAGGCTTTGTACTGAGAGGCCATGGAAGGACTTGCTGAAAGTGTACCCTCAGTTGTAACTGACAGCCCAGGACTGAAGGGGTCATGCAAAGGAGTTGAGGCTTGGTACCATGAAGAGAGCCTATGAGAGGCTTTGGTGAAGCATAGTTGCAGTGGAAGACCCTAGCATATTGGAGATGCCAGTACCATGGGATGACCACCAAGAACAGCATTGACAGTGGAGTGGATCAATCTGAACTTAGAGTGCTACAGAGGGCAGAGCTGGAGAAGTGACACCAGCTCTTTGGAGATACACAGAAGATCATGTGTGGATCTCAGACTTTGGAACAAGAAGCTGTGAAGCTGAAATTGACTTGGGGTACCCAAGATATTAAGGATGCCAGAGCCACAGGATGCCTGCCAAGGAAAGCTGCTAACAGGGAGTGGAACAAGCCCAGGTGAGAGAACCTTGTTAAAGTCAACAAAGATGAAAAAGGAGTTGGATATCTGAAGACTGCTTTGCCATCAGACAAGGAGATGCAGAGTTTGGACTTTGCCCAGCTGGTTTCCTGTCTTGCTTGGGGGATTGCAGTTAAGTGATTGGATGAATCTCAAAAGAGACCTTGAACTTTGGACTTTTAACCCTATTGAGACTGCTATAGACTACAGGGACTTTTGAAGTTGGAGTAAATGTATTTTGCATTATGCTATGTTTAAGTATGGCCTCCATGGACTCACGTTTGAACAAGCCTATGGTGCCAGGGAGTGGAATGTGATGGTTTATATATGATTGGCCCAGGGAACGACCCCATGAAGAGGTGTGGCCTTGTTGGAGTAGGTGTGTCACTGTGGGTGTGGTCTTAAGATCTTCACCATAGTTGCCTGGAAGTCAGTCTTCCACTAGCAGCCTTCAGATGAAGATGTAAAACTCTCAGCTCCTCCTGTGCCATGCCTGCCTGGATGCTGCCATGTTTCTGCCTTGATGACAATGGACTGAACTTCTGAGCCTGTAAGCCAGCCCCAATTAAATGTTGTCTTTTATAAAACTTGCATTGTTCATTGTGTCTGTTCACAGCAGTAAAACCCTAACTAAGACAGAAGTTGGTACCAGGGACTGGGGTATTGCTGTGATAGGCAGGACCATGCTTTTGTTTGGAAGAATGTAATTTAAGATGACAATTTTGAAGATAGTAATGTATGTGATTAGTCATTGTTAAATATTTGGAGATATTATAGCACTTCTACATTAATGTTGAATTATGCAAATGAATAGAGATTCAACCTAGATCCTCACATAGGCAAATTCTCTTCTTCTTTTGGATATAATACTGTATTCATATGTATTTTCTTAAAGAGAGGCAGAAGGAAAGAAACATATCTTTTGAATTCCAACTTAAAAAACATTTATTTTTATTTCATTTGTGTGTGTTCTCTTGCATGTATATATGCACAACACATGTATTCCTGATGTCTGTGCAGGCCAGAGGAATGTGTTGGATCCCACAGGAATGGAGTTACCAACAGTACTGGGAACTGTTCCTGGGTGTTCTGTAAGAGCAGTGAGTACTCTTAACAACTAAGAGTAATTTATTTAGACCCTCTTACTACATGTAAAATAAGTATAAATTCTTATAGCTCTACCTCATGATCTTACAATATAATAAACTATATCTGTGACTTTTTCATTTGGGTAAATACTAAGCTAACCTTGAATCGGCATTTTAAATATTATTCTAAGGAATATAATATTATTCAAGTATTTTT
This sequence comes from Apodemus agrarius, assembly GCA_964023405.1. Classification (NCBI taxonomy): domain Eukaryota; kingdom Metazoa; phylum Chordata; class Mammalia; order Rodentia; family Muridae; genus Apodemus; species Apodemus agrarius. Next base: position 96,495,189 of record OZ030012.1, on the reverse strand, counting down.
ATATTCTCTTCTTTGGCTGAAGATTAATTTGTACTAATTCTTTCATTATTATTGTGTGTGCATCAGGTAGCCCTCATGGAAAAAACTGGAGGTAAATGTCAACACTGTGGAGTCAATTTCCTTCCATCTCTTCATATTTTGTACCATTTTCAGGTTGTTGAACTTCTGGTACAGCCATTATCTTTACCAGTTGATATATTCTGTTGACTCTTATTTAGAACTAATTTCATTTTAATTAATAATATTTTGCTTCAACCTATCAAATAATAATGGAAAGGCTCATTTTAATGTATTAAATTTTCTACATGAAATAGCTTAAATCAAAGTAAGCTAAGAGCAGTGTTATGATTCTTCAAACATTTCCTTGAAAATACGCATGACTCTTATTTTAGTTCTTCTGAATTTTTCTATGCAGTACACTGTCTTTGAATACCACTTAAAATATCAATACTTTCAGACGCTTTAAACAACTCCAAGTTCTTCTTACAAATTAAGAGCTAGGCCAGTGTAATCTATCATTGGTGAAAACATAGCATAATATTGAATGTTCTATCCTAAAGAAATGTGTCATTGAAAGCAAATATAGCCACAAGCACACTTAGTGGATGAACAGACATACTATGATCTGGTGAATTTTTACAGAAACAATGGTATTATCACTGACTTAGCATCCTCAAATCAATTAATCTTACATTATGGAATGCCAGATATTTGGTGCTCTATGTATTCATTTAATAGAGTTCTTCAAAATTCCTTTAGCCCATGGAGGAAAAATGGCCTCATTAAATAAAATACTACCAGTACCTGGGCATTTATAGAAAACATGTTTAAGAGGGATTTGGCTATTTTTCATTTAGCCAAAATATTTGTGAATATATTCAATGGCAAACAAAATGATCATGTGTTCAATAAACTGATAATGGCTGCTTTTATTCCTATGTTTCAAAATTTATTTTTATAAATTATTGACCTTCAGTATCATTTTTAGCTTTTCTGGGGAGAGACAGTAGAGGTGAGTAGAGTGGGAGAATCCAACTTCAATGTTGGAGCTCCTTGCCTTAAGAATGAAAAAATAAAAGCTTAGAAGAGATTTTGATATCATTCAGAGTTTTCAGATTTTATTATTTTATTTATTTAATTATTTATTTATTTACACTCCATACTTTATTCCACTCCTGGTCCACCCTCCAACTGCCCCATTGTCTCCATGATGATGTCCCCACCTACCCACCACCCACCCCAGCAGGCCTCTAAACTCCCTGGAGCCTCCAGGGTCTTGAGAGTTAGGTGCATCTTCCTCAGACCCTGTAGTCCTCTGCTGTATACATGTTGGGGACCTCTTATCAGCTGGTGTATGCTGCCTGGTTGGTGGTCTGGTGTTTGAGAGATCTGGGAAGGAGGGCAGCAGAGGGTTCCAGGTTAATTCAAACTGCTTGAGAATGCTGGTCCTCCTACAGCATCGTCCTCCCCTCCTTCTCAGTTTCTTACAGCTTTTCATCAATTTAACCACAGGGGTGAGCAGCTTCTGTCTATTGGGTGCAAATATCTGCATCTGACTCTGTCAGCTTCTTGTTGCGTCTTTCAGTTTCTTGAGAGAGAATATTAGTTGTGTTTTTCAAACTCAGCGTTAATTCATTTGTCTTAGCAATTTGTGTTTAGGTTTAAACATGTAGTTAAAAAGACTTAGAATAGATTTTTGTATATAAAATAGTAAATAGAATGCATGCTCATGGCTCACTTACAGCCTGGACATGTAGGGAGGACACATTACTAGTTTGAGGTAGGATTGGAGGAGAAAATAATCTCTGGCCAAAGAGGTAACTTCAATGTCATTTTGTATATTTCCACTACAGGTCTTATGAAAATACTAATCAGTTCGTCTCAATGAATTTATTGTAATAATTTTTGAAATACAGTTACTGTTTCATTTATATATTCCTCTCTGTGGTTTCTATAGAGAGGATAAGTTTCTTATAATATCTGATCCAAACCCAGTTCTGAACCTTTAAACAAAAATATGTAATGATTTGTTCATTTTCTTTACATCTGTATATAAAGGAGCACATTTCAGCTTTGTATGAATGCTAACTAGACATTTAGTTTACAGAATAAATACAGCCTATGACATACTTCAAAATCTTGAAATTGCGTGTGAGGGTTTCAAGGTGAACTTGGTGACAGTTTTAACAAGAAAGATCTGTCTCGGTAGACTTCTATGTTTCAAGTGTTATTTAAATATTTCATTTATCATGAAACAAAATATACCACTGAGACATCCTTTATGTCTTCTAATGTCTTGAGGCAACCTAGTTGACAAGGTATTATTCAGTCTTGTAAGGAAGAAGTGCATTGGATCCTGCTAGCAAATGCTGGGCACTGCTAGAACAAGTGGCTGCTGCTTTTGTTTATAACATTTAAATTTCTATAGATACAATTTAAAAGATAATACTTGCTTCAATATATTTTATTCTTCTTATAAGAATTTATCATTGTATATGAAAAATAAATATTTCAGCAAGACACACATGTTGTTGAATATTGTATTCAAATTAATGTCTATTCAGCTTTTGTTGTGTCAGATTTATAAGATTTTGAAAAGATGAAAGAATCAAGGAAGCTATTGTTAAGCTTCAATATGCAAAATAATAATAATAATAATACATTAGTCAAAAGAATGGCATGGAGACCAGTTAACTCAGAGTTTATTTACACTCTTTCTTAAAACCTTGGAGACCTTATTTAAACCTGGAATTCTGTAATGGAATTCTGTAACTAAGCTGAAAAGCAATAGGGAAGCAGTACTGGATTCATGAGTGTTACAAATATGATAACACATGAGTCTAAGATTTAAGTTTGATTGGACACATAATAACTAAAATAATATTTAAAGAATCTATATAAGAGTGTTAATTTCATAATTTCTTTCTCAATCCTTTTATCCTTTGGAGAGAGAAAGGTTACTAATTTGTTTGAGTTAATTTCAGATCAGCCTCTTTGCTGAAGTTGTTTATCAGCTGTAGGAGTTCTCTGGTAGAATTTTGGGGGTTGCTTATGTATACTATTATATCATCTGCAAATAGTGATACCTTGACTCCTTTCTTTCCAATTTTTATCCCTTTGACCTCTTTTTGTTGCCTAATTGCTCTAGCTAGAACTTCCAGTACCATATTGACTGAATAGGGACAAGGTGGACATCCTTGTCTTCTTGTTTTCTAATTTTAGTGAGATTGCTACAAGTTTCTCTTCATGCAATTTGATGGTGGCTGTAAGCTTTCTGTATATTGCTTTTATTATGTTTAGCTATGTGCTGTGAATTTCTGATCTCTCCAAATGTTTAACATCAAGGGGTATTATATATTGTCAAAGCCTTTTTCAACATCTATTGAGATGATCATGTGATTTTTTTCTTTGAGTTTGTTTATAGAGTGGATTATTGTGATGAATATTGAACTATCCATGCATCCCTGGAATGAAGCCTTCTCAATCATGATGAATGATGATTTTGATATGCCCTTTGATTTGTTTTGTGAGAATTTTATTTAATATTTTGCATCAATATTCATAACTGAAATTGGTCTGAAGTTCTCTTTTATTGTTTGTACTTTGTGTGGTATCAGATTAACTTTAACTTCATAAAATGAATTAGGTAGTGTTCCTTTTCTTTCTATTTTGTGGAATAGTTTGAGGAATATTGGTATCAGGTCTTCTTTGAAGTCCTAATAGAATTTTGCACTAAAATCATCTGGCAATGATTTTGTTTTGTTTTGTTTTTGTTTTGGTTGGGAGACTTTTAATGAGTGCTTCTCTTTCCTTAGGAATTATGGGAATATTTAGATAATTAATTAACTGTTTAGTTAGTTTACTTGATCCAGATTTAACTTTGGCACATGGTACCTGTCTGGAAAAATAATACATTTATTCTTGATTTTCCAGTTTTATTGAGTCCAGGCTTTTAAAATAAATTCTGACTTTAAAAAAAAAATTCCTCTTTTAAGGTGTTTCTCGGCCATCCGAATTTCTTCTGGTGAAAATTCTTTGTTTAGCTCTGTGCCCCATTTTTTGATAGGGTTATTTGGTTCTTTGCAGTCTAACTTCTTGAGTTCTTTGTATATATTGGATATTAGCCCTCTGTCGGATGTGGAGTTGGTGAAGATCTTTTCCCACTTTGTTGGTTGACGTTTTGTCCTTCTGACAGTGTCCTTTGCTTTGCAGAAACTTTGTAATTTTATGAGGTCCCATTTGTCGATTCTTGATCTTAGAGAATAAGCTATTGGTGTTCTGTTCAGGAACTTTTCCCCTGTGCCCAAGTCCTTCAGGGTCTTCCCAAGTTTCTTTTCTAATAGTTTCAGTGTGTCTGGTTTTATGTGGAGGTCCTTGATCCACTTGGAGTTGATCTTAGTGCAAAGAGATAAGAGTGGGTCAATTCGCATTCTTCTGCATGTTGACCTCCAGTTGAACCAGCACCATTTGTTAAAAAGGCTATCTTTATTCCACCGGATGGTTGTGGCTCCTTTATCAAAGATCAAGTGACCATAAGTTTGTGGGTTAATTTCTGGGTCTTCAATCCTGTTCCATTGATCTGCTTGCCTGTTGCTATACCAATACCATGCAGTTTTTAACACAATTGCTCTGTAGTACTGCTTGAGGTCAGGGATATTGATTTCCCCAGAAGTCTTTTTATTGTTGAGAATAGTTTTAGCTATCCTGGGTTTTTTGTTGCTCCAGATGAATTTGAGAATTGCTCTTTCTAGATCTATGAAGAATTGATTTGGGATTTTGATGGGGATCGCATTGAATCTGTATATTGCTTTTGGCAAGATGGCCATTTTTACTATATTGATCCTGCCAATCCAGAAGAAATTCAGATGGCTGAGAAACACCTTAAGAGATGTTCAACATCACTAGTCATCAGGGAAATGCAAATCAAAACAACCCTGAGATTCTGCTTCACACCAGTCAGAATGGCTAAGATTAAAAACTCAAGAGACAACAAGTGCTGGCGAGGATGTGGAGAAAAAGGAACACTCCTCCACTGTTGGTGGGATTGCAAAATGGTAAAACCGCTCTGGAAATCAGTTTGGTGGTTCCTCAGAAAATTGGGCATGTCACTTCCAGAGGACCCTGGCATACCACTCCTGGGCATATACCCAGAGGATTCCCCTGCATGCAATAAGGACACATGCTCCACTATGTTTATAGCAGCCTTGTTTATAATAGCCAGAAATTGGAAGGAGCCCAAATATCCCTCAAAGGAGGAATGGATACAGAAAATGTGGTATATTTATACAATGGAATACTACTCAGCAATTAAAAATAATGAATTCATGCAATTTGTGGGTAAATGGTTAGACCTGGAAAATATCATCCTGAGTGAATTAACCCAATCACAAAAGAATGCACATGAAATGCAATCACTGATAAGTGGATATTAATGAGCCCAGAAGCCCTAAATACTCAAGACACAAATAGCAAGTCAAATGATTCCCAAGAAGAAGAAAGGAGAGGATCCTGGGCCTGTAAAGATTGCATCCAGTTTAGTAAAGAACCCGAGGGGTGAGGGGGAATGATTGGGGAATAGTTGGGGGTGAGAGGAACTATGGGAACTATGGTGGGTGGGAACTTGGAAAGGGGAAAGCCTTTGGAATGTAAACATAGAATATAGAAAATAAAAATTAAAAAAAAAATTCCTCAGAGCTGGACGTGATGGCGCATGCCTGTAATCCCAGCACTTGGGAGGCAGAGGCAGGCGGATTTCTGAGTTCGGGGCCAGCCTGTCTACAGAGTGAGTTCTTGGACAGCCAGGACTACACAGAGAAACCCTGTCTCGAAAAACCAAAAGAAAAAAAATTCCTCAATGTCTGTTGTTATGGCCTCTTTTCATTTCAGATTCTGTTAATTTTGATACTGTGTCTCTGTGTCCTATAGTTATATTGAGTATGGATTTATCTATCTTGTTGATTTTTCTCAAAGAATCAGTTCTTAGTTTTGTTGATTCTTTGTATCATTTTCTATTAGGAAAAAACACCCTTTGCAATAGTCACAAATAATATAAAATATATTGGTGTAACTCTAACCAAGTAAGGGAATGGTATGCATGACAAGAAATCTCTCAAAGAGAAATAAAAGAAGACCTCAGAAGATGAAAATATCCTATGCTCATGGATCAGCAGGATTAACAATAAAAATGTCCATCTCATCAAAAACAATCTAGAGATTCAGTGTAATCCCATCAAAATTCCAACAGAGTTAGAGCAATTCTCAACTTCATGTGGAATAACAAAAATCTAAGGGTAGCACAAATGATTCTTAATGATAAAAGAACTTCTGGGGTAATTACCATTGCTTACTATACTACAGAGTAGTAGTGGAAAAGAAAAAACAAAACCTCAGGGTACTGTTACAGAGATAGACAGGTTAATCAATGGCATAGAATTAAAGTCCCAGAAATTAATTCACACACCTATGGATACTTGGTCTTTGACAAAGAAGCCAAAATTGTAATGTGCAAGAACAAAAAAAAGTGAAGCATTTTCAAAAATGCTTGTCTGCATGTAGAAGAATTCAAATTGATCCATAGTTGTTACTTTTCTAAAGCTCAAATCCAAGTGAATCAATGACCTCCACATAAAAACAGATATACTAACTCTAATACAAAGGAAAATGGGAAATATCTTCAAACACTTTGGCACAGAGGAAAATTTCCTGAACAAAACACCAATGGCAGAGGCTCTAATATCAACAATTGACAAACAGGACTTTATGAAACTGAAAAGCTTCTATAAGGCAAAGGATACTGTTAATAGGACAAAATGGCAACCTAGAGATTTGGAAAAGATCTTTACTAACCCTATATCTGATAGAGGACTAATATCCAAAATATACAAAGAGCTCAAGACGTTAGACACCATAGAACCAAACAGCTCAATTAAAAAGTGGGCTACAGAGCTAAACAGTGAATTCTCATCTGAGGAATCTCAAATGCCTAAGAAACATCTAGAGAAATCTTAAACATCCTTAGTCATCAGGGAAATGCATATCAAAATATCCCTGATATTCCACCTCACACCCATCAGAATCACTAAGACCTCTCACTCAGGTGATAGTAAATGCTAGGAAGAATGTGGAGAAAGAGAAATACTCCATTTCTGGTGGGATTGCAAGCTTGTAAAACCACTTTAGAAAACAATCTGGCTGTTCCTTAGAACACTGGAAGTAGTTCTACCTGAGGAAACAGCTATACCACTCCTGGGCAGATACCCAGACGATGATCCAACATATGACAAGGACACATACTCTATTATGTTCATGGATACCTTATTTACAATAGCCAGAAGTTGGAAACAACCCAGATATCCCTCAACAGAGGAATAGATACAAAAATATTGTACATTTATAAAGTGGAGTACTTCTCAGCTATTAAAAACAGTGACTTCATGAAATTTACAGGCAAATGGATGGAACTAGGAAATATCATTCTGACTGAGGTAACCCAGACACAAAAGAAGACACATATTATGCACTCACTGTTAAGTGGATATTATCCCAAAAGTTCAATATACCCATGATACAATCCAAAAACTACTTCGAGCTTTAGTATAAGAAAGAAAAAGTGTGGGTGCTTCAATCCTACATAGAAGGGGAAACAAAATAATCACAGGAGGTAGAGGGAGGGAAAGACGTGGGAGGAAGAGAGGATAGGGAGTGAAAAAGAGGGGGCAGTATCAGATATGGGAAGTGAGAGGAGAGAAGTACAGAGGGTCAGGACATTGAATATGAATATGTAGAAGTAGGGGATGAGGAACTAGGGGTAACCACTAGGAAGTCCCAGATGCCAGGGAAGTGAGAGACTCCCACACCCAACTGGATGACTTAGCTGAAATACCCAACAAAGGAGAGAGAGAACCTATAGAGACCACCTCTAGTATAGGCACAGCCCCCAGTTGAAGGATGGAGCCACCCAACCATCTCAAAATTTTTAACCCAGAAATGTTCCTGTCCAAAGGAAAGACAGGTGCAAAAATTGGCACAGAGACTGAAGGAAAGGCTATCCAGAGACCCCTCCACCTATGGATCCATCCCATCTGCAGACACCAAACCCCCACACTATTGTTGATGCCAAGAAGTGCTTGCTGACAGGAGCAAGGTATGGCTGCTCCATGCGATGTTCAGACAGCACCTGACCAATACAGCCAACCATCGGACTGAGCCTTGGGACCCCTATGGACTAGCAAGGGGCAGGACTGAAGGAGGTAAAGGGGAATTGCAACCCCATAAGAACAATATTAACTAACCAGACCACCCAGAACTCCTAGGGACTAAACCACCAACCAGAGAGTATACATGGAGTGATCCATGGCTCCAGATACATATGTAGCAGAGGATAGCCTTATCTGGCATCAATGGGAGGGGAGGCCCTTGGTCCTATACGGTTTGATGTCCCAGCATAGGGAAATGCTAGAGGGGTGAGGCAGGAGTGGGTGAGTGGGATTAGAGAGATACCTTAAATAGTAATCTGCTTCCCACAAACCCTGAGTGAAGACACAAGTTTGTTCGCCAAAACCAATATAAGTAAAACATGCTCAGTGACAAAACCTTGTAAACCCAGACATGTCGAGAAAGATGCAGACATATCCCTGAAGTTTATTGCTCAGCCAGCCTAGAATAATGGGCAAGTCCCAGACCAGAAAGTGATTCTGCAGAAATCAAAGTGGTCAGCTTGTTAGTAAATAATCCAAGGTTGTCTTCTGATTTTACATACACATGTACACACACACACACACACACACACACACGCACGCACGCACACACACACACACACACACACAGAGAAAGAGAGAGAGAGAGAGAGAGAGAGAGAGAGAGAGAGACCTGAGAATTATTGAGACGATCCAAATTGTATTAATTTATTAGTAAGATATTAAATTATTTAATTTAAAATTCTGTTCCACATACATACACTTACGTACAAGCCATTCTCCTCTTCTCTCCAGACATCACTCTTCAGCTATACCATAGAAGGCTATGGCACTAAAACATGTGAACCACCATGCATCTATCAACATTATGACTTTTCGCATATTGATGAGAGATTTCATTAAGTATGTCCCCTAAGATGTAAGGTTGATGATGTAGTCTCACTGTGGGGTTGTCTTTAAACTATTAGGTATAAATGATACTGTAATGAGTTCATGGAATTGTTGGTATGATTGTGTAAAGATTTCAGGGAAGGTGACATTACAAACAGGAAAATGTGGACTCCTTCTCCTAGGTTATAAAATCTAGTGAAAATTGGAGCTGTTTTAGATTCTGCATCATGTTCCCCATTTTTCAAATGTTTTGCATTTGCAAAGCCTTTAAATTCATTATAATGAGTTTGGCCTAAAGGAATTTTTCTTAAATCCATGTGTTTTTGATTCCCTCAAAGTCAACTCTTACCCAAACTATTTTAATTATTTATTTGTGCTCCAAGGACTCTGCAGAGGTTTCATTAAGAAGCTCTCTTTATGTCTATTATGTGTTTGAGTGTATGTATATGTGTATGTATGTATATATATATATATATATATATATATATATATATATATATATATATACATAGTCATGTTTCCCTTCAACATTTTTGGCTTTTATTTCTAAATTCATTAACATCAATTCTTCCCTTTCATTTTTAATAGCCCTGGGATGAAATTTATTTATTTTGGTCAAATAAATCCTCTCCATTCTATTCTGATTGTTTTAACAGTTCATAATGGCTTAATGGCTTATTGTTTCTTAGTGGATTCCCTTTTTCTTAACAACTTCTAATACTGTAAATATCATGTTTCTTGAAATATTCTGTGGGATTAAAGTTCCCACTTTGCCTAAGAATTTGCATTTTGACTTAACTATAGGAAAGAGACAGAGAGAGACACAGAGAGAGACAGAGACAGAGAGAGACACAGAGAGAGAGACAGAGAGACACATGGAGACAGAGAGAGGGAGAGAGAGAGAGAGAGAGAGAGAGAGAGAGAGAGAGAGAGAGAGAGAGAGAAACAGGACATAAAATGAAGAAATTCATGGTAAAACAGGAATGACTGTTATCCCACAAAGCATGATAAAATTATGACGTTGTCAATAAACACTGTATATTTTTGTGATAATGCTTACATTTTAGAGATAGTCTTCTTTCTGTTTACTTCTAGTAAAAGATAGTATTTTATCCAGCCAAATTTATAATAAAGCTCATGAAATGCACACACACATTCTTCCACTGGACAATTCAACTATTGATCATTTATTGATATATTTAATTGATCTATAACATTCATTAAACTCCTGTTATTTAGGTGAAGGAATTTCATTGTTCAATGAATTAAAACATATCCTCTATATTCCCAGTGCATTATATATATTTAATCAATACCAAGGATTAATTCCATGTTAAATGGGAAAGAAGGATACACACATGTACACATGCATAGACAGATATATGATTATAACTCATTAGGACTTGGTTTTATGTTCGGTCTGCTTAAAACAATAAGTTTTCCCTACACAGACCTGTTTTTCCTCAAGGTCTTGGTCCTCCTGATGGTGCCAAGTATGCATTTCAGTTTGTGGAGTGAGTCTTAAAACCAGTCAGAAAGCGGTTGGTGATCTCTATGGCATTAATGATACAATTTAGAAAGGTCTGGGGATTTATGGGCTAGTCAATGATAGAGTACAGATTTGGCATAACCATTCGGGTCTCCTTCTCAAATCTGTACAAACACAAGACTCTTACTGAGCTCCTTCTGTGTTTCTATGCAGGCATTTCTTTTCTTAAGATGATGTGTTTCAGAAAAACCAATGTCCACAAATAAAATATGATAAAAGTTGAGAGCTTAGAAGCCTGAGCTCCTCTAGGAAGGCATGTGAAGGACCTTAGAACTTGTAGCATTCTGTCACTCAGCTTTCAGTGTATTGCCAGGGGCTCAGGATTGCCAAATAGTCTAATATTTTCTCAATGGAAAACTGAAAACCTAGTTATCGTAGAAATTATTACATCTTTTAAATGTCAGCCACATTGAAAGATATTGTGCTGGTCAACCAAGACACAAATGTAGGGTATTGTTTGATTTAATCGTGACAATTAGAAATGCCTGAATTAGAAATAATCTCTGGCCATTATTTAGATATCTAGACTATGGTTGCTGCCAATGATATCATAGTCCTAATAAATGCATTTAAATGCTTTCTCTTAGCCCTACTCTGTTTGAGGGGTAGGAGACACACCAAATGAAAAGACGGGTACACAGGTGGGGGAACATCCTGTCATAAGTAAGTATGGGGAGTAGGGAGGGGTGAAGAACTCATGGAGAGGGGATCAGGAAAGGGGGCAACATTTGGATTGTAATTAAATAAAATAATTAAATTAAAATTAAAATAAAAAATGTGCTCAAAATGTAAATGAAGTTAATGTATCTTTGATTCACTTCTGCTCCGTCCTTAAGAATACTCATTAAATTGAACCTCATTTTTGCAGTTAAGTCTAAATTATTGCTACAGACAGCTAACACTTATAACATCACTTTGAATCCACCTATTACAATGAACTGAGAAGCAACTTTCATAGTTATTCCCGAGTCACTGGGAAACCCTCAGTGACCACGAAGACCAATCTAGAATCAAGGCAAAAATCTGTCAGGGATGAAAAATAAGTGATTTACTCATTTTTATTCTTTTGTTGAGCTTTACAATTCTGAATTGTAGATATAACAGCACACACAAAGAAGTGGTTCTATTCAAAAGCAGGGAATTGTGTTACATTATGTGGAGTGATATACATTTTTCTATAAAAAGGAAAAGTCACAGATTACAGTTTTAATGTTTTAGCTGAATAAAAAGCTGTCACAAAGGAACAGTAGGTTAATCAATATACCAAATAATTTGTTCTAAAAAAGGATATCCCACTCACAATAATTACCCCCAATGGGTTAATATTTAATGCAGCAGGAAAATGTTGATTGATTGCTGTGAATTTTTGGCAGATGTATCCTCTGAAGCATGAAACACATTAGTACCGTCTCTTGATACCTCCAATAATTGCACTGAGTTGATGTTTGTCTTATACAAAAGGAACTTACTGTAATCACTAAATAGTCCATGGCTGAAAATCCAACAGGAATCAATAGAATAATCCCATTTTTTCCATTTGACATGCAACTGAGCAAAGTCAGGAACAACTTGCACTATGCATAGTTATGAGGGCATGATTTAACAGCCATTGTCCAGATACTTGTTCCTGTAAGAGTTGTTAAGCTGATTGCACCATCGCCTTTCCTGTATGGAGTTTTCCATTGTGAGGGTTAATATTTTGCAGTGAAAGGATAGTAAAATGGCATTTCTTTAGGACTACCTGTTGTTATGTGAAGCTTTAACATTTTCATTCTAGCAATTAAATGATATTCAAACCAAGATGAAAATCTAGAGGATTTATTGCACAGCACTGTTTTAACTGAAAATTTTGTCTCCTGTAAATTGAAAGTAGAACGTGAATGGCTGAATTTATCACAATTAAGCATCAAGCACTGTGCTAGAAGATGTGCTCCTATGAATGCATACGCAGTAGGATTACATAGAATGTATTTCAGATAAGCAGAAATATAGAACTTTAATACTGATTCATTGTTACATTTCATTTAAAATGAAAATATTAATATATGTTCCCCAATATTTGTGGAAATTTTTCATTCTTGTCAAAATAAATAGGAAGACCATAGCTTCAGAGAAAATTGAAAAATAAAATAAAGTGAATTGTTAATTCAAGCCATTGTCTATCAAATTCTAAAAAATAACAGCATTTAACTAGTGCACTAGGAATATGACTTTGTTTCATGTTTTCAAGATACGTGTTCATTTGTATTTAGCACTACAGTTAAGACTAGCTGGTTTTAAATCTTCCTCAAATTCATGCTAATTAAAGAATACAGCAAAACTTCCACACAGGGCCACTTTAATACTTAGATGCAAGTGGCTTTATCAGGGGCACAACAATATTTGACAGAAGGCAAGCATACAGCAACAGAAACTAAACTACCAAGTAAAGAGTACAGATGGAGCTACCCATGACTCCAGCTGCCAATGTACCCCACCCAGGGATGCATCCTATATACAGTTACAAAGCCCAGACTCTATTGTGGATGCCCACAAGGGCTGGGTGATCAAAGCTGGATATAGCTATCATCTGAGAGGCTCTCCTTGCTTCACAAATACAGAGAGGGGCACTCTCAGCCAGCCATTGAAGTGAACACAGGATCCCCAATGGGGGAGATAGAGAAAGGCCCCAAAGAGCTGAAAGGGTTTACAGCGCCACAGGAGGAACAACAGTATGGGTCACCCAGTACTCCCAGAACTCACAGGGACAAAACCATCAACCAAAGAGTACACATGGACGGTATTGTTAGACACCAAAGGGAGGAGAGGCCCTTAGTCCTGGAAAGACATGATGCTGTAGTGTAGAGGAATACCAGGGCAGGGAAGTGTGAGAGAGTTGATTGGGGAAGGGGAAATGGCTTATGGGATTTTCTGGGGAGATGGGAACTAGGAAAAGGGACATTTGAAATGTAAATGAAGAATATATCTAATTAAAAAAAAGAAGAAGATGGCCTTGTTGGGCATCAATGGAAAGTGAGGCCATTGGTCCTGTGAATGCTTAATACCCCAGCGTAGGGGAATGCCGGGACAGGGAGTCAAGAGTGAGTGGGTGGAGGAACACCATCATAGAAGCAGGGGGAGGAAGGATGGAATAGAGGGTTTCTGGAGGGAAAACCTGGAAAGAGGATAACATTTGAAATAGAAATAAAGACAATATCCAAAAAAAAGAAAAATAAAGAAAAAATAAAGATAATATTTTAATACAATTACCATTTCAGTGCAATCATTAAATATTCCTAAAGGAAAGAAAAACTAATAGTTTTGCTAAAGGTTGACAATTTGATTTGTCTGAAGATAAGAACAGATGGTCATCATTCTTGTGCCAGCCCAATCAGGGAGTCTACCTGAAAGAGCTCTGCTCAAGAGGTGCCAGCTCTTTCTGTTTGACCCAAGCAGCAGCATGGGAAAACTGTCCTCTCTTTCATGTAGGCATATGATTATATCATACTTATTCAGTTTTAAAAATAAATCAGTTCATTTTCAGGAAGTGAAATGCTGAAGTAAATATCAATAATTTGCACAAATTTTGTTCACATATGAACGTATTTTTTTCTCATAAAAATGGCTAGTAACAACTAGATTAGTAGTTCAAATAGAATCCAAAATCTCCAAATAAAAGACAAAGCTAATTGTTTAAGTTTACAATCAGTTAGGAATCAATCCCTATTTCTAAAGCTCAGTGTGCCTGTGTATAATCAGCATAAAACAAATTGGAATGGCATTTTATTAAACTTCAATCATTTAAGGCTACTGAATAGGATCCTTTATTGTGAATTTAATAAATATTAAGTCCAACAGCTTCAGCATCAAACAGAATTATTAAAATATATTTAGATAAATCCTCTTTCTAGTCAGCTTTATGGAAGGAGTTTTAATTTACAATGAGCTTCTAAGCCTCACACACTACTCTGAACTGTTATAAGTTATATCACAATTAGTATCAGAACAGCACATCAAAGTATAGCATGATGCTGATCATTCCTAACCCAAACAACAGATATCTCCAAGTAACTTTTTGTGGTAAGTTAGTATGAGATCAAGATGTGCAAATAGAAATAAAGAATCTTTACTGTGATGTAATACATTTTTCAAAGGCTTGCTTTCCTGTATTTCTTCTTTGAACTTTGCTCTATATTATAGATATAACCTTCAGTGTATCATTGGATTTTGCAACAGAAGATTAATTAAGCCCTCAAGTTTCTAGAAGAGTCTACTATATTAAAATGGTTTTACCTCTAGAATGATTTTCAATATTGAGTCCAACTATCACTATGTAATTTTGATCACGTGGAGTAGTAATGTCTTTATGTTCTAGAAGACAGATTACTAAAGTAAAACCTTACAAGCACATACATAGCACATGAAAATGCATGCTTTATTTCAGCTCAGTGTATTAGTGTTTAGCACAATGATATGTAGTAATGATGAACATTAAATCTAAACACATAGTGTAACACAGTCATTAAATATTAGGGTAATTTGTAGTCAGAGCTCTCTTTTACTCAACTTTGAAGACATGAAACAAGAATTCCTTCTTATCCTCTTGTACCCAGTGTAAGTTTTCACTTGCTTCTTTTACTTTGGTTGTGTGTGTGTGTGTGTGTGTGTGTGTGTGTGTATGTGTGTGTTAGCAATGCAAAATAGTATTTAGCAGACTATATCTTATATGTAAAATATACAGGAATGTGTTACAGGAATAACCAGTTTATGTAGAGAAATATCTAAAAATATTTGTCATTCAAGGAAAATGAATTAATTGCTTGAATAAATGACACAGAAAATATTCTAAAATATCCTCAGGTCATGAAAACTGACCAAAACCAAGTGTATGTGCATCTGAGCCTCTCCCACTCTTGTCTGTCTGTCTCTTTCTATTTTTCTTTGTTTTGTAAGTTCCTTGATAAGTTCATGCAATGTATTTACTTATATATTTTTCTTTTTGCTTACTCTTCTCAGTCACCAAGTCAACCCTACTAACCCATATTTATATCTTCATTTTATAAACACCAACAGTTGGTGTCGCCCATATATTTTTGGATGTATGGCTTTTCACTGGGATGTGGTCAACCAACCAGTGACCATTGCTTAAGGAAACTTGGTTCTCTCTCTCTCCCAGCCACTATAAATTGTCAATAGTTCATTAGGTAGATATAAGTCTGATGTCCATCTTCCCTATGAATGCTGAAGTATTCCTGGCTTAAAATTATTTAGGGGTTGTGCATGCTGTTTCAACTACTATGAGTTCATTGGTGTACATTTGTTGCTCTTTTAGGAAAAGAGTTTTCATGTAGTCATCAAAACAACATTTAAATATCTCTTCAGCAATAATCTCTGAGCCTCGAGAGAAAGGAATATGGCATTGATATTACATTTAGGGTTTAGCAGTTTACAGTTTTTATTCTTTTAACTTTTATCCATTTTACATATATAGTAAGAAGCTTATATGATAAGGGATGAAAGATATACCCATGTATGGATATATTGGTATAAGGCTATATAGAGGATTTATACCCATAGACATACTAACATAGGAGGAGGACATCTCATGTAGCTTCAACTCTAGACAAATAACTAATAACAAATAAGGAAAGGCTAGAGCTAGTGTAATAGACTTCTTGAGGAAAAAGAACCCAAATTGGTTTATTTAACCAAGTCATCAACCTTCGAGTCATGGTCATACAATTAACATTAATCAGACTAAACATCTTGTATTTATTTCTTTAAGTATACACATACCTATATTTGATAGTTAAGAGGATATGATTCAACTGGAAACAAATCTGGATGACAGATTTACAGTGAGCATTACCCTGTCTATAAGATAGAATATAGAGAACACAGCCTGTTCTTGGCTCAGACATATATTACAAATATTACCTGGGATTTCAATGAAGTTGTTCAGGAATTCTGTCAGATCTCACTCACTTGAGAAAAGGGGTAGATGACATTCATTAAGCATAAGTTTGGGTGGTGGTCGTGCACACCTTTAATCTCATCACTTGAGAGGCAGAGGCAGGTGAATTTCTGAGTTTGAGGTCAGCCTGGTCTACAGAGTGAATTCCAGGACAGCCAGGGCTACAGAGAGAAACCGTGTCTCGAAAAAGCCAAAGAAAAAGCATAAGTTCTTTCCTTATTTCAAACAGATACAAAATTACTCATCACAAAACTCTATTTTGAGATGTATAGGAACTGAAAATGATTGTCAGATTCTTTTCCTCTCTACAAGGAAAAGAAAAGTGGAGCTAATGAAAAAGATCTACAGAGAATATACCTGATAATTAATAAGCAAAACCTCAAGACAGCCATAGGGGGCTTGTTCCTGCAGTGCATGCAAAGCTATTGCATGACAGTCTGAATGGCAGAGACACATGGTCACAATTGTGTGCACTGAGGCATTTCAGCCTTAACATTTTTGACACAATTCATATACATACAATGAGGATACACAATTCACAGACTTTTGTCAAATGGTGCAGAAGGGCTTATTGTAGTATATTTTGCTGTATCTAAGACTTCTAGTTGTCTCCCTCATATCTAATCATGCCCCATTTTCACACCTCCCCTCTCCCACTCAGGTTCCTCCTCCCTCTGTCCCCCATAATTATTTCATTTCCCCTTCTAAGCTGGATTGAAGCATTCTCATCTGGGACTTCCATCTTGCTAAACTTCTTACGTTCTGTGCAGTGTATCATGAATATTCTGTTCTCTTTTTTTTTTGGCTAATATCCACTAATCGTGGAGTACATAGCATGCATGTCCGTTTGGGTCTGGGTTACCTCACTCGGGATGCCAACTTCTAGTTCCATCCATTTGCCTTCAAAATTCATGATATCCTCTTCTTTCTTTCTTTCTTTCTTTCTTTCTTTCTTTCTTTCTTTCTTTCTGTCTTTCTTTCTTTCCTTCCTTCCTTCCTTCCTTCCTTCCTTCCTTCCTTCCTTCCTTCCATCTTTCTTTCTTTCTTTCTTTCTTTCTTTCTTTCTTTCTTTCTTTCTTTTTAGCATAGAATAGAGTTTATTTAGGGCATGAGGAGGGGAGAGAAAGGCAGATCCTGAATAAAGAAAGCATCTTCATCAGATAGTGCTGTGCTAACTGGTGGTTTCCTTGTCAAAGAATGCAAATTGATCCATATTTATCACCTTGTGCATAGCTCAGGTCCAAGTGGATCATGAGTAGAGGCAGAGAAAGGCAGAGAGAAGGAGAGAGCAGAGAAGTAGAAACTGACCATGACCACATGGAGAGAGGGGGGAAGGGGAAGAGGAAGGGAAGAACCCAAGAGGGCAAGAGATGCAAGAGTAAGAGAATAAGAGAGTAAGAGAGTGATGTTCTCATTTTTAATAGCTGAATAGTATTTCATTGTGCAAGGGTACCACATTTTCTGTATCCATTCTTCATTTGAGGGACATCTGGTTTGTTTCTAGCATCTGGCTATTATGAATAAGGTTGCTAAGAACATAGTGGATCATGAACCTTATAGTATGATGAAGCATGTTTAGGGTTTATGCCCAGGAGCAGTATAGTTGGGTCTTCAGATAGAACTATTACCAATTTTCTAACAAACCACCAGACTTATTTCCAGAGTGGCTGAAGCAGTTTGCAATCCCAGCAGCAATGGAAGACTGCTCTTCTTTTGCCATATCCTCACCAGCATGTGCTGTCACTTGAGTTTTTGATCTTAACTATTCTGATGGGTGTATAGCAGATTCTCAGAGTTGCTTTGATTTCTACTTCCCTGATAACTAAGGATGTAAAGAACTTCTAAGGGAATCACCTTCCTTGACCTCAAGCTGTACTACAGTGCAATAATGATGAAAACCCCCATGATATTTATACAGAAACAGACAGACAGGTTGGTCAATGAAATAGGATTGAAGACCCAGAAATAAACCCACATACCTATGGACACTCAATCTTTGACCAATAACCAAAACCAAACAGTTGAAAAGAAAACATCTTCATCAAATAGTGCTGCGCTAACTGGTGGTTTCCTTGTCAAAGAATGCAAATTGATCCATATTTATCACCTTGTGCATAGCTCAGGTCGAAGTGCATCAAGAACCACAACATAAAACTAGATACCCTGAATCTAATACAAGAGAAAGTGGAAAATAGCCTTGAATGCATTGGCACAGGGAAAATTTTCCTGAACCCGATACCAATGGCTTAGGCTCTAAGATCAACAATTGACAAATGGGACCTCATGAAACTAAAAAACTTCTGTAAAGCAAAGAATACTGTCAATAGGTCAAAACAGCAGCCTACTGATTGGAAAAAGATCTTCTTTAAACCTACATAATATAGAGGGCTAATATCCGAAATATGTAAAGAACTCAGGAATTTAGACTCCAAAAAAAACCAAATAACCCAATAAAACAATGGGATACAAATCTAAACAGAATTCTTGAAAAAGGAACTTAAAATGACTGAGAATCCACAAATCCTTATATTGCAGGTTTTAGAGAGGGAAGTAGGATATTGGGGTGCATTTAGGAAAGCTGGAATGGTTACAATTCCTAGAAGCAAAAGGAGGAAGGTTGAATTTCTTGCACAAGGCAGGCAGCCAAGGTCCCTTCCAAGCAGTGACAATAACAGTGCCAGCTTCCAGCTTCGGGGGCAACAGTGGGTGGGTTCAAGGTGCAAAGATATATCAGGAGAGAGAACTCTTCCCCAAGTGTTACAGCTCAATAAAACAGCTACTCTGAGACTTAGTGATGCTCAATTTGCATGGGGGAAGGACTCCAGGTGTTTTCCCTTGTGAATGATTGTCAAATGTTTGAGTTTTGCTATTTTTAATAATTATAATTTTGATGTATTTTATATAACATTTCATATATACATTCTGTTTGTTTAGAAGATTTACTTATATTTTTGTTAAAATATCAAATTCTGTGTACAGCTATAAAGGGAACAGCTAAAACCCAGACTGAGCACAATTCTACTAAGAGCAGACAGCATGCTTTGGGGGATGAAGAGAACTTTATGTTAAGTAGTGATGTCATTCAGCACTGATTTTAAAATTAACAAGACATAGATGTCATGGTAAATTAATTGACTTTGATCTTTTAGAGATCAGAGGGTAAAACACTTTCCTTAGAATTTCTGTGTTGTACCTGTGACAAAGTCCTGGAGCCATGTTCATAGCTGAAATAGTGTGTTGACTCTCACTAACTCATAAATGTGGTATATGAGGTCTTATCCTATAGTGAGTTGAGCTTTAAAACATATATGTGGAACAATATATAAAGGTACAGCTCATAATTTTGTGTGTATATGCCATGGGCATGTGTGCTGCTTATTACATGTGTGCATCTTGCTTATTGCATTTTGCAATATCTGTTTACAGCAGAACTGAGAAAAACCTATTTTCTATGTAGACTAGAGTCACCTATTCTCAGAGATAATTCAGGCTTTTGAGTCCTGACAATTCTGTCAAAGAAGTCTCTGATCATCTAGACTGCCTGCAGACTGACTGATAACAAGCTGGCCCGGTCCCTTTGATAACTAGATTTAACTCTAACACAAGGAAGCCACCCTGACTTTCTGATGTAATTACATCAAGACAAAGAGGACCCTGGTTCTTTTAAATAACACAGTTCAATTGGGGAAAAACTATAAAGAGACTACTTTGGCCATAAAAATTAGATATATATGTATTCATATATATGTATGATATATGCTTTCAAGAGAATGATTTTTCCAGCAGTTTTCATTTTCATTTAAAATGTTCAAAGAAATTGAACTACACTTTTATCAAGCACTGGTTTAAAGTGCCCCTAAAATATTTCAATTTAACATCTTCCAAAGCTTGTATTTATTTCTCACAAGAGAGTTCCTGACTAAGCTTCCATGTGCTAAGACTTCAATTGCATATTTTAAAATCCTACTTGTGCCTTGTCAAATGACAATTAATTTTGATGGCTTAAAAATCTCTAATCCAATTTAAATGCTTCAATGTTTCAATCCATCAAATCTGTATGCACTCTCGGTTTACAATGAAGTTCTATTCAGACTAAATCATACATTTTTTAACAGTTTAAAATGTAACAAAAGTATACATTAATTAAACTAATTTCACTTAATGTTTTAAACACAAGAAAGACCACTTACAAGCTATCCTAGTGAACTAATAAAGTTTTAGACAAATTAACTTTTACCATATATAATGCTATTTTGATTTTTAATGGTGTTTATATAAAATTAAATGTATGGGATTTAAACAATTGAGAATTAATTATGTTTTCATAAAATCCTATTTATTTGACTTATTTCATTCCCATGAGAAATATTTATTGACTACATACCAAATACCAGATGGTGTGGCATGGGTTTGAGTTTTAATGTTATGAATTAAAAATTCATTGGGAGCAATAACTTTTAGCAAGAAAATCACAAATCATCATTAACTTCTACTGAGTAAAAATAAGTGACTTAGTCAGAAAAATAGTGGTATTTATGGGTCATGAGTTAGGGGAAAATGTGGTTTTTATTGATGTGGGAAAGGTGAAAGGAAGCTGCTCATGTGCACAGTAGTGAAGGCATGTGCTGTCAGAAGCAAAGGTCCAGTAGGAGGGCTAGCATGACATGTTTGCAATAAAGGGAGAATACCAGGGCACTGGAGTGGAATGAACAGGGCCAAGGAGCCAATCAAATCCTTGAAATTTATGCCAAGGATTTGGGATGTTATTTGAAGTTCAAAGAAGTTATTGAGGTATTTTAAGCAAATGAAAAAGTCCTGAAAAGTTTGCTGCAGTAAAACAATAATAAAACTGCTGCTGCAGCCTTTCTGTTAAGCAGTGTGGAGGACCTTCAAAATATTATAACTAAATACAGCATATGCCTAAAGGACTACCACTCCACAGATATTTGGGCCACCAGGTTGATTGATGTTTTATTCATAATAGCTAGAGGATGGAAACAACCTAAATATCCTAAAACTGATAAACAGAGAGTAAAAATGTGGTACATACACACAGTGAACTCCTACTCAGGTGTATGGAAAAACAAAATCACGCAATTTACAGGAAAATGGATAGAAATAGAAGAAAAGTCATATTGGATAAGGAAACAGCAACACACACTCTGTGTGTATATGTGTGCAGTTTAAATGAAATTTCCACAACTGGGCTGTCAATGCTCACTTCATTAGCTCCATACTATATATCAAAAACTCCAATGCTTGGCACAAGTAGCTTTGTAGGTTTTCAGTCAGGGTTACCCAAGAGACACTAAAACACATGGCATTTCTGTTGCCGTTGCCTGCCTCCCATAAGTTTAGTATAAGTTTGTATTGCTGAAGCATCATTTGCATTGAATATAAGACCCAGAGGTTTTGACCTTGCTCTGAACTGAAAACCTTCTCCTCCCTACAGGCTAATTTTTATGGTATCATATTCTACGTGCAAACTTCCGATGGAGGGAAACAACCAATCATCCTACTGAGCTATGATGCCCATGAACTAAAACAAGGATCATCATGACACAGTAACAGTAGTAGCACACTAACCTTAGAAATAATGAAAAATACCTAACTGAAGTTAAGGCCCACTTAAGAAGGAAATCACACTCATTATAAGAAACCTAATCAACTACCAGGGGCCAGTGGAGTCATTGATCTTGGAGGAAAATCTACAACTAGTAGTTACTAAAACAGCATTTCTAACCTCATTCTAAATATTTATCCTTATACCCACAGATAAATACAGGCCATACTTCAGCCAAAGAAATGTCTCTTGGCAACAGGAACAGGGAAAAAACACAACAGATCAAAATGAGAACAAATGAGCTTGTGGTGTGCATCATCAGCGCAGTTCTTGCAGCTAAGGCTCACATATCATAGCAGAGTATGTGCAGAAAGATGATACGAACCAGGAGAGCAGGAAGTTTGCTGTGAGGATTTCTGTCCTAGAAATGTCAGAGAAGATCCCCATGAAGCATCATCAATATCACTGTCTAAACAAGAACAGAACAAGGACAATATAAAAGACAAAGCAGCATGGTGGGGGAGGGACATCTCATGGAGCTTTGATGAAACTATAGGCAATAGGTAACGCTGAGAGTAGGAGAAAATACTCTTCCTAAGGAGGAGTCCCCACATTGGTTAACCAATCCAATGTTCAGCCATGGAATAATGTATATGTAAATAACAGACAGACTTTGCTGTCAATGACAGCCCAAATATATAAATAACATTGTATTTATATATTATATATTTAGGACTATATAACTTAAATTAAAGAAATAAAGGCCATATATTTGAGAGATAATAAGTTGGATGCATTGGAAGGGTGGGAAGGAGGACATGGAAGAATTATATTTTAATTTCAAATGATATTTAAAAAGGATAAAAAACAATAAAATCCTTGTAGAGAATCTGAGAGGATGCAACATTAGGGAGAGTTATGCAGCAAGAAGGCAGTGCTTATATGTATTTGGTGGCAGAAGTGATAGGGACAGGTGACAGCTGTGTAGTGTAGCATGAGTTTTATTCAGTGATGCCACATCAGTTCCACTTTGCCCTTTTGAATAAAAAAGATGATACTATTCCCCAACAGGAAGAGAAGCACAAGAGAGAAATATTTTTTGTGAGTGTGAATTTATACTTGGACAGTTATTGGTGAAGGTCATAGAAGCAATGCAAGAAAAAAGTATCGCATATAAGCCATGTAACACACATGGTATTTCAGATAGAAGACCTGGGCTGTCTGGCATGTTTTCATGCCAAAATGTATTGGTGAGTTGTCACAGTTCAAAAACAATGAAGTTCCTTGAGTGAAATGCTGGTAGGATAATAAAAAGAAATGTTGGATTTAGGAAGAAAATTGTAGAGTAGTTCCTTACTTCTCTCTTTCAATATTTAATTAGTCACTGTGAAGCTTGCATAAAAGACTAACATACTTACTGGAGCTAAATTTCATTATGATGCATACATGACCCTGGCAAAAGAATTAACTTTTCAATTAAGTTCTGATTAATCTATATACAAAACCACATAGACTTAAAGATTTGTGGTTTTCTATTACTTTTCCTATTTGTTCATTTTGTGGTATGGGTGTTCATTTTTGTTTTTGTTTTTGTTTTTGTTTTTGTAGTACTGTTTGGGACACTTTCGTTCCATAACCCAGGAAAATGAACACTTGTAATCCTATCATAGCC
Organism: Apodemus agrarius; assembly: GCA_964023405.1. Classification (NCBI taxonomy): domain Eukaryota; kingdom Metazoa; phylum Chordata; class Mammalia; order Rodentia; family Muridae; genus Apodemus; species Apodemus agrarius. The sequence continues at coordinate 96,471,366 of OZ030012.1, read as the reverse complement.
TTGAATGCCAGGCTGATGTATGTGTAGCTGTCACCTGGGAGCCTCTGCAAGTGCATGACAAATACAGAGGGGGACACTCTCAGTCACCCATTGAATTGAGCACAGGGTCCCGAATGGAGGACCTAGAGAAAGGCCCCAAAGAGCTGAAGGAGTTTGCAGCACCATAGAAGGAACAACAATATGATCCACCCAGTAACCCCAAAGCTCCCAGGGACTAAACCACCAACCAAAGAGTACACATGGAGAGACCCATGGCTCCAGATGCATATACAGCAGAGGCTGGTCTTGTTGGGGATCAAAGGAAGGAGAGACACTTGGTCCTGAGAAGGCTAGATACGCCAGTATAGGAAAATTCCAGGACAGGGAACCAGGAGTAGGAGGAGGGGTGATGGGTTAGGGGGGTTTGCAAGAGAAACCAGGAAAGGGGACGTTTGAAATGTATATAAAGAACATATCTAATAAAAAAATAGGTGAAAAGAAAAGAATGTGTGTTGTTATTCCCAGGTTGGAATTTGTCTTTGTAAAAAATGACTAATGTTTTGATTAATTTAAACTTACTGGTTTGTCTAATGACTTCATTTTGCCTTTGGGTAACACAGATTTCAAGCAGGTGCTTGTACACACTGATGTAAAGTTGCTAACAGGCCTATTTTAAGAAGTTTGACCAGGATTACCTCAAGGTCACTGGCCATGCATCTATTGTTTCCTTAGAGAGTACTTTATTATTGCTGAGAATCCAATGTAGATTTTCTGGTTCAGACTACATAAGGAAATAATCCATCTGATAACAGCAACATATCATTTGTTTTTTAATCTTTCTAAATTTCAGTATTAATTTGTTTATCATTTTTCTCACACTGTCATGACACTTTCAGAGGTGTGTGACAAAATGGCAGGTATGGCCACCAACTCTCCTTTCTAAATTCAAGGACAGCTTTCAAATTCTCAAAAAGAATCAGGATCTCTATAACAAGGTCTTGTGTTTGAAATCAATAATGTTTGGATGGTTATTTATTTATCTATTTATTACTACTCCCTATTTGGTAATAAAAATCATTTTCCCTCAGAAATTTATTGTAAATCTTTTGTTTAATTTTCTCCATGATTCCTATGAATGTGGACTCATTTAAAATATTTTTATTTATTTTCCCTGTTTTCAATAACACTAACTTAATAGACTCGCACAGACTTACAACTCTATGACATTCTGTGTTTCTGGAGGATAGTAAGAAGCACCACTGACCCTAAGACCTGGTTGGGGATGAGTCATGTTGAGTCAAACTCTTAAGTGATGTCTGCAGTCATATTTTTAGAGCAAGGAGAGGGAGGGTGGAAGGAGGGAAGGAGAGAGTAAGTCAGGGAGAGGAAGGGAGGGAGAGAGGATCAATCTTCCCAGCCCACAATAGCACTCTATTTCTACATCACATTAAGGGTATGTGGGAACCTTCTATTACCAGTCCTGGCACTGCATCATCTAAATGTTGTAATATTAAATCCCCTCTACCTTTCTTTCTAACATTTTACTTCTTCAGTTGTACATTCTTTCAGGGTCAGTGAAAGAGGAAGAGAGAGAGAGAAAGATCTAAACACACACACACACACACACACACACACACACACACAAGAGGAGGGGCAAGAACAACTGAGATAGACAGAGAGGCAGGGAGACATAGTGTGTGTATGTGTTTTATCCCTATCACAGTATGAGTTTACAACCAACTGTCTAATTCTTGAGTGTATGCTCATGTAATAAGCTTCCTTGCTGGATGGGATAAATTCACTATGGCTTACAGGTTAATCTTCTTTCCTAAGGCTGCAGGGCTTCCTTCTATTCATTTTTCTCTTTGAGCATTTACTTGGATTATCATGAAATATGTTACTGTTAGGCAAGATTATGGTGAATTGGTTAAAGTTTTTTTTTAATTTCTCATTCAATAATCTACTTCTTTAAAATCATTAATTTTATATCTTGGAAATTTTCAGTTACTATTTCACTGTTTACAATTACTGTTTCTTTTTTGTTTAAATAAATGATGTCAATTTTTAGGTGGCTAGGAAAACATATATAGCATGTGTCCAGTCTTAGGAACATATTTATAACTGGAATTTGCCCTAAACATCCCAAGTTTTCCTTTTAGGAATACCAGCAGGTGATCAATGTGAAGTTTCTCTGAATTGAAGACCAGTTACATTTCTTACTGTGTTAATGAACATAGTTTTGTTTTGTTTTTTTTTTTTTTTGGTTTTTGGAGACAGGGTTTTTCTGTGTAGTCCTGGCTGTCCTGGAACTCACTCTGTAGACTAGGCTGGCCTCGAACTCAGAAATCCACCTGCCTCTGTCTCCCAAGTGCTGGGATTACAGGCGTGCGCCACCACGCCCAGCTTGAACATAGATTTTTTTAAAAATATATATTATTGGCTAGGACAGGGATTGAGTTGCAAAACATTCTGAGAAATAATTTTTCCTTTGAGGGTCTGAAGTCCCTGCAAACAATTTGGCATACAACCAATACATATTTTGTAGCGTAAATATATATCAGGGTGCAGTATGAATACAAATGTTTGCATTTGTGATATAAGCTACTCTACTTTTATTACTCTGTACTTCTTCATCTCTAGAATTTCTATAGGAAATATATTTCTCTTCCATGTCTTCTGAAATGAAAAATTTACAAAATTTTCACAGACATAACAAAGAAGGGCTAATGAAGAACTGCATTTCAGGTAATTATTTTCTTTTGTTTGAATTAAATCAAAGCACTTAGGACAAATCCCATCTAAGATGTAATGGGGTGACAGTACTACATGTCCTGGTTCCTTTACTCCTCTGGTCTTCTCTATTTCCTCTTTATTTTCACATCACATGAGCCTTCTATTTGACTTTCATATTCTTCACAAGTCAGTACTTTTCCTTAAGTATATTCTTATTTTTGCCTAATAATGTTTGAATATAGTCAGTATTTATTCCAAACCTAAGTGTAAAACACTGTCTAGTATCCTAGTTGCTGTCTAGGCATGCAAGTGTAAACAAGTAGCAGTGTTCTCTCTATAAGGAGTTCACAATTGGTGACAGAATTTGACAAGCAAAATAATAATTTTATCAAGGGGCTTCCCATGCCTTAATGTGAATATGAGAATTATATGCTGAACACTACACTCTTGAGAGAGTCGTAAGACCGCTGTAGTACACTTTCGGACTATGTAATGGCTGAAGAGAAAGGCTACTGTTAAATTCTTTTAAGTACATAAATTGAAAGCATTCATCATTCAAATGAACAAGTACTCATCATTGTGTGCTTAAAAATTTAGATTAATTCTAAAACTGATACTGCCCAAAATTTAAAGTGAAATTTTTATACAGGCTATTTGCAAATTACAGAAAATGCACAACTAATTGCAAAAAATGGTAAGTTTCAAAGAGGGTATAATAGTATTCTCTTGTTTATTAAACAATGGTGGTGGTATGAAACATAAATGTAGAAGGGACCAGAGTCTCATCTAAGTTAAAGATTGAAAGCTGGATATAGCAACTTGGTATATTAGGCAAGTGAGTTACTGTTGCTGGGTGAAGCTACTACAAATTACCCCAAAACAGCACCACAACCAAACTCACTTTGTGAGTAGTCAGTCTAAGGAGTTTCTGGGCATTTAAATGCATTTGGTTTAGAAACTTAGAAAGGCTAAGTTTGATGTAAATTGAAAGATAAGTTCGTAATCTACAAAACTAGCAAAACCAGGCAAAGTATTCTGAGACCAAACTAGATGAGTTTTTTTTCTCTTTTGTTGCTTGTTTCTCTCTGTGTTGTGCTGTTCATCTTCATCAATTATGAACAAGGGAATAAAACACTCCCTAGTTCTAAACCGGTGTCTTAAGTAAGCATTAAAGTATAACATTCAAAATGTAATATATACTTTAATAAGGGTAACTTATGAGAATTGCATTTCCCCCTTTGTCTTTTCAGTATTCATGCTATTTCTTTCCTATTTAATAATAACCTTCATTTGCCATTTGATTTTGGGACAGCAGGTTCTGGCCCTCTTCCTTCATCTTCTGTCTTATCAGTCATGGTCATGTTGTTCCTCCCTGCACAGTGACTGATAATATTTGGTAATAAGAATTTTGACAGCCAATACTTGCTTATAATCCCTTCTACTTGACAGAAGATAGATTTTAGAAGGTAACAAAGGGCTTTTAATGTTGCTGAATTTCAAATGGCATTTTTGACTTTGACTAAATTTTGATTCATTAGAGCAGCTAGATCTAACTGACATAGTAATTTCTTTAGTCTTTAACTTCCAAGATAATCCTGGCTCACCATTCATGTAAGCAATATTTTGATTCTTGCTTCAAAGTATGTTTCAGTGTAACTCATGTGTTTTCTATCAAATTCCAGAATTCTGATTTCACAAAACTGCAAAGTACAACACTTAATAACATACATACTATTTTGGATTTTTCGAGCAATATTGGAGGGAATTTTCTCATCAATGACCTCTATGGATTTACAGGCTCATTAGTCTAAGGACTGTACTAACTCATTTCTTTCCTTAAGCTGATTAGATAAAGCTGTGAAGAGCAAATGACTTTCTTGTGCTAATTAAAAGGAATATGATTTCTATCATGGTGATATGCCCCCAAAGATCCATAAACTGGATGGTTTCATTTTAGTTCCTTTTCATATTATTAATACATAGTAATGTTAGTACTGTATGCTATGTTATCCTATGAGAAATATATTCAACTAGATGTGATTCTACAGAAAGGTGTAGTTGTTGGTTATCATTTTGGAAATTGGTATTACTGGGAAATTTTCATTTGGTTTTTTTTTGACTAATTCTAAACATTTCATGATCAATGTACACACATGAGAGAACTTCAGAAAAACATTGCCAATAAATTAAAGGATTATCAGATTATTTTTTGTTCTGGTCTTAAGCACAGAACTTTAGCTTTGAAATTAGATAAAACTAGCTTAAAATAACCTAGATTTAAAGTATGAAGGGAAAAAACTCATGAGATATCGTCATTTACATGGAGGTTTCCATGGCTTAGAAAATGATTCTAAATATTTCATTTTTACTAAAATAATAATAACACATTCTCTTCCTGTTCCTTCTACCCCTTCCACCACTGGTCCTTTCTACTGGGGCAAACTCTTGGTGGGTCTGCTCCAGTGAAGACACCATCTCCTGATCCATTGTAGAGAACCTGCTATACTCAGAGCAGTTGGTAAGAGCCCCTCTCAGCTCTGGAGTCCCAGAGCTATTGCTGGGTGCCTGGCAGAAACAAAACCATCAACCACCAAAAACCTACCCTCCCAAATACCACTCCCTTCCTTTCCTCCCACCCCTTATGCTGCCAGTTCATCTTCAGGAGTACAGAGAGGCCAGAGAACACAGGTAGGACCACCCCTACTGCTCAGAGGAACCTATACAGGAACCCTCAGGCAGGAGCCTTCTGGTTTCTGTCTCCTGCTGGGGACCATCCTCTGCCAGTGAGCACCATATCCAGGCCAGGGAGATAGCTAACTTCCCAGGAGTTCTGAGAGGCCTGAGAGCACAGAGCTTATCCTGGGCCACAGGGCTACATACAAAAATACACCCACAAGAGAGCTAGTCTCCCAGGAGTGCCTACATACCGATGTGCACAAAGAGAATAGGTCTTCCAGGAATATAGACACACAGGCTTGCATGACAGATAAGCCACAGTAAGAGACAGCAAGACCAGATAACACCACTGATATGCACTCACTGATAAATGGATATTAGCCCAAAAGTTTAGAAAAAACAAGGTATAATTCAGACCACATGAAGCTCAAGAAGTAAGACCAAAGTGTGAGTGTTTGTTTTTTCTGAGAAAGGGAACATAGTACTCACAGGAGTAATTATGGAGACAATGTGTGGGGTAGAGACTGAAGGAAAGGACATCTAGACACTGTCCTACCTGGGATTCAGCATATAAACAGTCACCAAACCCCAACACTATTGTAGATGCCAAGAAGTTTTTGCTGAAAGAAGACTGATATGGATGTCTCCTGAGGGGCCTGGCCAGAGCCTTACAGAGGTAGATGATAGCTGCCATTGTTCTGAGCATAGCATTCCCCAATCAAGGAGCTGGAGGGAAGACTGGAGGAGCTGAAGGGGTTTGCAGCCTCATAGGAAGAAAAACAATGTCAGCCAACCAGAACCCCCAGGGCTCCCAGGGCCCAAGCCATCAACCAAGAGGTACACATGATTCCAGTCTCATTTGTGGTAGAGGAATGCCTTGTTGGGCATCAGTGGGAGGAGAGGTCCTTGGTCCTAAGAAGGTTTGATAGATGCCCCAACATTGGTTAATAGAAGGGGGATAGGTGGGAGTGGGTTGCAATGAGGGGCATCTTCATGAAGGCAGGGGGAGGGAAGATGGTTTGGGAGTTTTCTGGGAGTGGGAAAATCATGAAAGGGTATAACATTTGAAATGTAAATGAAGAATATATTCAATAAAAATTAAAAAATAATAACACTTGATGAAGATGACAATTATGATGATGATGGTGGTGGTTGTGATGGCAGGTGTGGTTGTGGAGGGGGTGAGGAGGGGGAGAAAAAGAAGGAGGAGGAGGAGGAGGAGGAGGAGCAGGAGTGGAATCTAGCATTGGTATTCTAGCTCATGGTATTTCAGATGCTTTGGGCCACTTCTGTGGACTTGTGATAAATCCGTGGAACTACGCAACTTCTTCTGGATTCAGCTGCTGCTACAGATTTGTGTTTGTTGTTTTAGAGTGGACTGATGATATCCTGACATTGAAGATTGGAATTGCTCCCAAAGAACTAGTTCTGAACAGGTCCACATCTCCTATTAACCATATTTCTCCCCTGTCTTTGGTTGGTGGGCTAGAGAGAAGATTGAAACATTTAAGAACCATTATTAAAATAGATTTTGCAAAATCTAAGCCTACACATAATACTTTCAAATTCTAAATTAAACAATATCGGGTCATAGTTAGCTTTTCATATGTTAAAAACCAAATAGAGTAATTATTGTTTCTTAAAGCTACAGAAATACCCATCTAGCTGAGTAGAGTACATATTAATTGTCAATAGACTATTATTGAGTGTTCAAGAATGATATTTTGATTAGATTTGAATAGTTGGTTACACATCTGAACCAAAAGGACCAGTTCTAATAAATGGATTACCAGATGGAATGTAGCACGGCACATTTTTATAAGCCATGAAAGAAATCAACTTAGATGCACAGTTTAGCACATCACTTCTATAGCTTAGCAAGTTCATAGCAAAATGGTGTCTTTCAACAGTTAAATTAATGTTTTCATGAAGAACATGCAGTTGAAGTACAGTAAGGAAAGGTCCACTGATACTGATCAATAGCAGTTTCTCTTAAAACCTTTATGTTTTTCTGCTAAATATTAACAATTTAATATTTTTTCATGGTGCATGGGTGAACATGTGAACTTGCTATATGTAATGTCTAAATCCCTCATTTAGAAAGCTTACATTAGCAAATAAAATACTTTACATAGTATGAGATGAAAATAAATGACATACAAGCATAGTTTGAGTGTCCACATACCAAATGCAAAAATTTTGTTGCATAATATAAAAAGTAAAGCATATGGCTAGAAAGATGCCTCTGTGGGCAGTGTGTTTGATGTACAAACATAAGGACCTTTCCTCATCTGAGATGAGATGTCATTGACTCCAATCTTGTCCAGGTTCTTTACAGATAGACATAGCTGTAATCATTTCATAGGTGATGGCTATGTGATGTTCAGAAGAATTTTTTCTCCCTGTGTATTTTTCACTTTCTGGTTCTTGCATTCTTTCCACTCTTTCTTTCCTGAAGTTTTTGAACACCAGAGGAGGTGATATATCTGTGACATTGAACATTCAATCATCATTTATTCTTAGCCCTTGGGCTGGATTAAGGTTTCTGCATTAACCACTGCCTATTGTAGGATGACTATTTTTGAGGAAGGCTGAGCAGAGCACCAGGGTATAGTTATGAACACAATTACTTTTGACAACATTTCTGTTTAGTATCATAATAATCACAGGTGCTCAGGATCAATGAACTTTTCAGCTGTGTCCTCTTCACAGGCCACAGAATCAGGTACGATCCTCTCCTGAAGTGCTAGCCTCAAGTCTAATCAGAACTATGATGACTATCCCACAACTATTCACTAGATGGTATAACTTACATCCAGGTGGTTATTGTAGCTCACAGGATTCCCAGTTGGGGACAATAGTAGCAGTAAGTGTATCATTTTTGGCTTATGAATATAGCCAGTAGTGAGGAAGCCTCCAGCTCATTCCTGACGTAATTTCTTTGTGTCCTGTTACTCTCACCAAAGTATTCAGGGTCTTCAGCAGGGTCTTATCATCAAATTCTGAAGAATAACGTGACAGGCAGCAATAGTTTGTATTATTTTAGGAACCTCTTGGACCCCTATGACCAACAATTAATAGGGAGATAGTACATACCTGATATTAGGATATTTTATTTAATAACAATGGGTTCTTCAGGAAAATTACCTATTCATAAATGGAGTCTACATTCAAAGTCTTTTTTATAGTATTTTAATAAGATTACTGGCTAATAGATTCTGTATGGATTTTGCATATATTTGGTTTAATTACCTTTCCAACTTATCTGCTTCTTCCCTAGACCTTTCTTCCCAGTATTTCTTCCTTCTATTTTCATGTGTGATATAATTAACTCTACCCTTCCCTCTGTCTAATTATTATTTACTATCTTCTTACTATCTTCGTTACCACACATCTTATCGAACTCTATGAGATGAATACTACACTAAAAACTCACAGCTATTGTAAAGTAAAGAACCATTTGGGCTTATACCCTAGAATATAACTCATTTGGCTTACATATAGTCCTGCTTTTAGCTATTTGAGGAAACTCCACCATAATTTCCATCATGGCTATACCAGTTTACAGTGTCTTAAACAGTTAATAAGAATTTCACATTTTCCACATCCCGACCAACATTTAGAGCTATTTGATTTACTTTGACTGGAGTTAGATAAAATTCCATTTCATTTCCGTAATTGCTAAGTACATCAAACACATTGTAAATGATTTATTATTAATTTGGATTTAAACTTTTGAGAACTCAGTGTTTGATCCCATAGACTGTCTTTTGGTTGATGCCATTGTTATGATTTCTGTGACCATGATAGACATCATGACAGAGTGCACATTATGGGGACAGGGTTAATTTCATCTTAAAATTCTCAGATCATAGTCAAGTACCTAGGGAAGTCAGGGCAGGAACTCAATGTAGGAACCTGAAGAACTAAAGCACAGGTCGTGGGGGAATGCTGCTTTCTGGGTTGGTACTCATGGCTTGCTCAGCCTACTTTCTTATACTATCCAGGACAACTTTCCAGGGATGGCATCACTCTTAGTGAGCTGAGTTCACCCACATAAATCATCACCTCAGAAAATGTACTACATACTTACCTACAACCAATCAGATGAATGCATGCTTTATCAACTGTGGTTTCTATTCCCAGGTAGCTGTAGCTTGTGGTTGAGTCATGAGAGAATCAACCAGTATCATTTGCCTTCTTGATATTTTCTTTTCTGTTTACTTTCCTGATGTTTAGCTTTTAAAGCTTTGAATACTAATCCTCTGACAGAACTGGGAACGATTTTCTTCAATTTTTCAAGCCGCTTCTTTATTTAATTAATCTGGGATGGGAGCCAATGTCCACTTTATCTTCTCTGCACCTTGCACCCCATTTGACTTAGAACTCTATAGCACTTGTGCATACAGCCACAGTCTCTCTTAGTTCAAATGTGCACCATTCCTGCTGTTTCTGTTTCCTTGATAACACAATTCTCTTGGTGCCATCTATCATCTATGACTCTTAGAATCTTTCTACCACATTTTCAGCATTGTTTTCTAAGCCCTGAGGGAAGGCGTTTGATGAAGACAAATAATTTAGGACTGGATGTTCCAAGGTTTCTCACTTTGCTCACTGTGGGTCTCTGTATTATTCTTCTACTTCTCATAGGCTACTCATCTATTTCAGGAGGAAGCTTCTCTGACGACGACTGAGGAAGACAATGATCATGTTAGTCTTCTTGGGTCTGAACTACCATTCTCCAGGTTATGTTTTTCAGATTCACCCATTTACTTGTTAATTTCATGATTTTCTTTTTAACGGACTCATAATAACCCATTGTATAAATATATCACAATTTCTTTATTTACTCATTTGTTGAGGAACATCTAGACTACTTGTAGTTTCTAGATATTATGAATAGAGTAGCAAAGAACATGTAGTATGATATAGAGTCCTTTGGGCATATGCCAAAGAGTGGTTTAGCTGGATCCTAAGGTAGATTGATTTCTGTCATCCAGAGGAATCACTGGACTGATTTCCATATTGGCTGCATGACTTTGCACTCCAACAGCAATGAATAAGCATTCCTCTTTCCCTGCACCCTTGCCAAAATGTGCTGTCATTTGTTTTATTGATCTATACCACTCTGACTGGTATAAGATGAAATCACAAAGTTGTTTTGATTTGCATTTCCCTGATGACTAAGGAAGTCTAACATTTTAAAATGTGTTTTTAGGCCATTTAAGAGTCACTCTGTTAAGAACTCTCTTTTTATATCTATATCCCACTTGCTAATTGGGTGTTTTTCTTGCTCCCCAGATTTTTAGTTATTCTTGTGTTTAGATATTTGTACTTTATTAGATGTGTAATTTGTAAAGATCTTTTCCCAGTCCATAGCCTGCTATTTTTTCTGGATGATGATTTTTTTCATATAGAAGCTTTTCAGTTTCATCAGGTCCCATTTATTAACAGTTGTTCTTAGTGCTTCTATTTTCAGTGTTCCATTTAGAATGTCTTCCTGTGCCATTGAGTTAAAGACTCTCTCCCACTTTTCTCTTCTATCAGGTTTTGTGTATCTGATCTTATGTTGAGGTCCTGGACTCATTTGGATTTGAGTTTTGGGCAAGGTGATAAATACAGATTTATGTTTATTTTTCTATATATAGCCATTCAGTTTGATCAACACCATTTATTTAGGATGGTGTCTTTTTTGCAGTGTGTGTTTGGGAGACATCTCATCTCCAAAGATGTGTGAACTTGCATCTGGGTTTTCAGTTTGATTGTATTGATCAATATGTCAGTTTTCATGCCAATATCATTCTGATGTTATTACTGTTGCTCTGTAATACAACTTGAAATCAGAAATGGTGATGCCTGCAGCAGTTTTATTATTCATGATTATTTTAGCTATCCTGGTTTTGGTTGGTTGGTTGGTTGATTTTTTGTTTGTTTTTTTGTTTTGTTTTGTTTCTTGTTTTTACATATAATTCTTAAAATTGCACTTTCAAATTTTGTGAAAAATTTTGTTGGAATTTTGATGGAAATTGTATTGAATCTGTAGATTGCTTTTGGTGGGATGGCACTTTTCTCACATGTTCTTGGAAGACTATAGAATATTTCCAAACTTAATCTTTTATTATGATCAAGCAAGTCTCAACAATTGCAGAATGGTTGAAATATCTAATATCAGTAGAATAAGCCTTAATGATAAACAGCATGATGAACAACATAAAATAAAAAAAAAACTGATGGAGTAGCTAGTAGGGTCACTGAAAAAAATTGTAAAACTAATAGAAATGATGAGACAACATATTCAAAACTTAGGTTAAAGTAGGCAAACAATCCTCAGAAACATATATATGAGTACTTTCATAAAAAGTCAAATATCAAATAAATAATATAATTCGCTAAAGAAACAAAACAAAACAAACAAACCAAATTAGTAAGGTAGGAGAAATATATAACATCAGGGAAGAAATGTATTATTAAAAATAACAGAAAACAATACAATGAAACAAAGCATTCACTTGTGAAAAGGATAACTGTGCCCAGTTGAGGGATGGGGGCCACTCAACCCATCACAAAATACTTAACCCAGGAATATTCCTGTCCAAAAGAAAGACAGTGACAAAAATTTGAACAGAGGCAGAAGGAAAAGCCATCCAGGGACCACCCCACATAGAGATCCATCCCATCTGCAGACACCATGCCCAAATACTACTGTTGATGCCAAAAAGCACTTGTTGACAAGTGCCTGGTATGGCAGTTCCATGAGAGTTTCTACTAGCACCTGACAAATGCAGATCCTCAAAGACAACCCTCAGACTGAGCCAGGGAACACCAATGGAAGAGCTATGGGGAGGACTGAAGGATATACAGGGGATTACAACTCTATAGGAAGAACAGTATCAACTAACTGGACACCCAGAGCTCTTAGGGGGATAAAACCACCAACCAAAGAGTATGCATGGAGATATCAATGGCTCCAGATACATAGGTAAGAGAGGATGGCCTTATCAACATCAATGGGAGGGAACGTTCTTGGTCCTGTGGCAGTTTGATGCCCCATCATAGAGGGATGTGAGAATGGTAAGGCGGATTGGAGGAGCATCCTCACAGAGGCTAAAGGGAGGGAGGAGAGGGGGAATAGGATGGATGCTTTCTGGAGGTGTACCTGGGAAGAGGGATGTCACTTGAAATGTAAATGAATAAAATTATTAATTAAAAAGGAAAAAAATAAAAGAATATTGGCAAACATTTAGCCAAATTAACCAAAGTAGAGTGAAGACACCCATCTAGCAAAACTAGAGATTGCTATATAAGACTGCATGGAATTTAATACTTTATAACAGGTTACCTGAAAATCCAGAAAACCTCAAAGAATTAAAACACTATAGTCCACTAAAATTAAAACTTAAAAAAACTGGTTATTTAATAGAATCACATTATCTAGAAAACTTTTTAAAAGATGAAATAAATAATTTCAGCATATTCATAGTGAGCAATGGGATTGAAATAATAATTACAGAAGAAATTCATTTTCTGTGCTGTTGATAGAATATTCTGCAGTTTTCCCTTAGGTCCATTTGATCTATGATATCATTGATTTCAACATTCCTTTGTTTGTTTTTGTCTAGTTCATCTATCTAATGATGATCTGGAGATGCTGAAATAAGTGTTATTTCTTTTATTAAAATGAGTGAGACTTTAGTGCATAAATTATTTAGAATTTTAATTTTGTCCTGATGAATTGTTCCCTTGATTGTGTGAAGTGATCTTCTTTATCTCATCCAACTACATTTGTTTTAAAATATGACACAATTAAGTCAGTCTAGAAGCTCCTTTAGAGACATGCCTGAGATTTTCCTCCTAGGTGATGCTACATACTATCAATCAAATAATGTTACCATTATAGGAACAGAATCTGAATCCTCTACAAGAGCATCGAGTGCTCTTGTGTAGAGGCATTTTCCAACCCTCATTATTTTTATGTAGAAACCTTCTTTTTACAAATACTGGTGAAACTGTTAACAGTTTACATCTGCAAGCTTTCTTCTATGGCTAGGGCAGAGCATCTGATTTTATGTGAATACCTTTTTTATTGAACTAATTTATTGTTATTTCTATCTTCAATGACTATATCCCACCCCACAGAGACTACTTTCTGATGTCAGAAGTAATTTACTTACTGCAGAGTCCTTTGAATTTCTCTTCAGGCTATGGCTCACTGTTCATTTATTAAAGTATTTACTTCTTGCCTCAAGTGCACAGACTCTATCAAATGTATTTCTATTACTGTCTCACACTCTCACTTGTTAATTAGCCTAGTAGAAAATCTGTGTAAATTCTGAATGTCAATCGAAGGAAGGAACTTTCTATTGTACTAAACCCACTGACACGGCTTTCCAGAAAACATCTACCAATGCGCATTTATTCTGTTTGAGGAGACGTAATAGGACATTTTGTTTTAGTCATGAAAACAAAAAGGAGCTAATTCTAATTACTGAATATATAATTTTATGTCAATCTGATCAAGATTCCACATTCTAAGACTGATTTCTTGCTCTTCCTAGCAAACAGCCAGTAAAACCATTGCACAAATGTATGCACAAAATATATGTACAAAAAGCAAGAAAATTCTAAAATTCAGAATGAATTCTAGATTGCATGAGACATTAAGAAAAATCAAAATTCAAATAATTTTTCTAACTTAAATGATTATTTATATACAGAGATAACAGCAAATGTGAAGAGAGTTTTATAACCAAAATAAAATTTCCAAAGGGAGGAAATTGTATATCAAATCGAGAACAAGAATATTGAGTGGTAGGTATTGATTCTTCAGAGTCAGGCATATTATGGTTTTAAATTCTAGTGAAAGAATTTATTATTATCACATATTTACATGTTAAGACTCAAAGTCAAAAAGTATGTTGAAGTAGCAAAAGTATGGATTATTAGAATATATAATACAGAATGTATTCAATTTTTATAAAAATTCTGAGTATCAAATGAAGTGTTCCTTGAGAACTTAAAAATGATAAGAATTGTTTTAAAATATCAACATAGACTGGCAGATAAAACCTAACTCCTAAGGCCACACCACCAACCTTTTGAGGTTGAACAATTCTCTTTTACTAATCTTATTTCTAGCACAAGTTTTTAAATATATATATATATATATATATATATATATATATATAATCATAGCCACAATGTCATAAGTGTAGACTCTCTAATGTAATGTTTAATGGGCAGATACTAGGACAACCTGTCACCCAGGTGAGGCTTAGACATGAAGGAATCTGATGTCTTACAAAGAGAAGCTAACTAAGGGTAGCTACAGACCAAATCAAGCCTAAGTCTGCTCATGATATACAGCACAAAGTAAAAGGTGATTTTTACTGCTTAAAGTTTTACATGAACAATGTGATGAAGAATGTAAACAGAATTACTTTCAAATCCATTACTATCTTCTACTTGCCTCTGTTCTTTCACAGAAAAATACTGAATTTAGTGTTATTTTGTATTCTGCCACTGTGCTTAAAATGTTATTCAGTTATAGGAGATTACTGTTGAATGGTTAAATCTTTTGGATGTCTCATATATAGTATCATGTCATTTGCAAACAGGGATGACTTGTATCCCTTTAATTCCTCTCTCTTGTCTAGTTGCTCTAGCTAAGCTATATGACACAGCTGGGCCACTCCTGGATATCTCTCCAGATGATTCTATACTTTAAATAAATAGATGCTTCAGCATTTCTCTATTCAAGATCAACTTGGAATAGAAATCAGCCTGGAAGATATCTATCAAATGGTTGATGGATAATAAAAACATGTTACATATAAATAATGGAATTTTACTCTGCTGTAACGAAAAATGAAATCATAAAAATTGCAGGTAAATAGATTAGAACTGGAAAAGAATATGAGTGAGGTAACCCAGACCAATAAAGACTATCTTTATACATTGTCATTCTGATACAGAACTAAACTTAGGATCTTTACATTTGTGGATTTAAGTTCTAGTATTTTTATCAGCCATGAATTTAAAAAGTGACTAAAAGAGGCCATAGTAGAAAACTAGTAGGATGAAATGAGAATGGGGAATGATAAGAGTTTAAATGGTGATGGAGGAAATGGGCTTTGGGAAGATAGGTAACATACAGCAGGTTGGAAAAGCTATACTAAAAACTATTATTTTACCAGCTTTCTAAAAGTGTACATTAATACAATGAAAATAAATTAGCCTACACAGATATGTAATGCTCCTCCCAGAAGCTTTCAGCTGTCTAACACAGGTCCTTTCAAATTATTGGTCAGAGGATATCCAGAGTACACCCTCAGCACAGTCCAGTCTATTGTGATGGTTTTTGATGGCCCCCAGATTTCATGGTACAACCCCATTGCTAAAGACACCACACACTTTTGTAACAAGATATAAAGAATCAAGCTAGTACTGACTCCAATCTTCCTCACTGCTGTCTAGTTTTTACAGCATCAGAAAGTTGATATTTAGGTCTCTGGGTAGGAAAAGTTGTCAATAGTATTATCTAGAAGTTAGCCCTATAAGGTGCAATAGTGACCACCCTGGGATAATACACCATGGAACAATAGATGCGTGACTGTGATGAGTGTAACCAACTGCTTTTTGATTCATGTAAGGCTTACTCCACAGAAGGGAACTCATACCTGGTACTGTAAACTTGAACATAAATCTGTGGTTATTGAAGTCACATACCTTAAGGGAGAACTTACTATTCTTAGTTTGCTAAGTGGGTGTAACATCAAGCTGATTTCTAAATATTTATTTTATAGCCATATATTTGTTGCTCAAAAGAGCTTTTCATTGTGGTGGACAACAGTTAACACAGACTCACAAAAGAGTAAGTGGAAAAAATGATCTATTGAGCAGTGGTCAGCCCCCCAAATGAGACATGTACATTACCTCTCCTTCCAATGTTCATTAAACATCAAAGGAAAGGGGAAAAAAAGATTGTAAGCAGAGATAAGGAAGACTGTTACAAAATAGTGTCTCCTAGATATGACAGGGCTATTAGAAACATGAAAACGAGCACCTCTGGTTATCTATGCAGCATTCCAGCATAAATGTGGAGTGACCCATGAGTCTCCACCTCTAGCTGAAAATTATTGGCAGTTGATGGATGTTGGGAAGGGAGAGTAGTTTCTCTGCAAAGGGGTGACTACTCATGTTGCTAGTGCTTCAGTGGAAAGTCCTGTTTGTAGGAATTATATTGAGAGAAAGGGAGAGGGGAAGGGGAAGGAAGAGGGAGGGGGAAAAGAGAGAGGGAGATGGGCACAAGAGGGAGAGGGGGAAGAGAGAGGGAGAGAGAGGGAGAGTGGGAAAAAGAGAGTGAGTGAGTGAGGGAGGGGGCAAAAAGAGAGAGGGAGAGGGAGAGGGAAAGAGAGAGACTTTAATTTGGGAGAAGAAAACTGTGTGTGGTCCAGAAATTAAATAAAGAAATACAGGGAGATATGCTCACAATTCATTATACATCTGTGCAGGATTCTCACAGAATCTATTAAAGAAACAAGAAAAGATATAACTGATGTTGATAAGCATTCAGAGTAAAAGAATGTTCTTTGTCACTGTTGGTGAAAAGTGTTTAGTGAATTCAGTAGAACAGTATCTGTTGCTTCGTCAGATCATTGAAAATCAAACTACCTTATCCCTTGAAAATCTTCCTTCTGGTCTAACAGCCTTAAAGAGATGAAATTACACCCTATAACCATAATTGTCAATCCCATATCTATTTCAGAGTTAGTCACAGGACAAAAGACAAAAGAAAATTAAAATGCTATCAACAATGAATGGAAAATAATGTGGTACACGCCACACATGCACAGTGGGATGTCATTCTGCCCTAAAGAGTATAGACACGTCCGTCTGTGACAGCATGAATGAAGTTGTCGGGAATACGCCAGTACAAAGGCAATTACAAAGTGTCTTACTTGTGGAATCCACATAATTGATTAGTAAACTGTTAAATAGATCACATATGTAGCAGGTCTAGCCTGTGACATGTCTGAGATTCTTCTGCAAGCCACAAGTGAACAGCAGAAGGGAGGAGCAGTTGATGACTGAGTGTAGAGTGACAGTCTTCATCCAAACCATAGTCACCAGACCCTTGGCTATACAATGATATATAGGTCATACATAAGACCATAATTTCAGAACTCTTATTTTTAAATTATTAATAATAATACTTTTATATACATTAAAGTGTGAGCAGTATTTTCTCTTATAACTTCCCCCATACCCTCCTTTGTTAGTTTTCCTATTGTAGTGACAAATCACTGAACAAAGTCAGCTTGGGAAGGAAAGGGCTTATTTCAGCTAATAGGTTATAGCCCATTATCCAGGGAATGTTGCTTACTGGCTGTGATGTTTTGTATATGATTGGCCCAGGGAGTGACCCTATTAGGAAGTATGGCCTTGTTGGAGTAGTTGTGTTACTGTGGGTGTGGGCTTAAGGCCATTCTTCTACTAGCAGCCTTCAGATGAAGATGTAGCACTCTCAGCTCCTCCTGTACCATATCTTCCTGGATGCTGCCATGTTTCTGTATTGATGACAATGGACTGAACCACTGAGCTTGTAAGCCAGCCCCAATTAAATGTTGCCTTTTATAGAACTTGCATTGATCATGGTGTCTGTTCACAGCAGTGAAACCCTAAATAAGACACTAGTTTAAGAGTTCATAGGCCTGGCCTATCTGAGTAATTTAGTGCTTTAGGCTTGGTTCCCCTTTCCAGCTCTTCCAATATATTAATCTAAATCTTCACTGTCATCTTTATAAACCCCAATTCTTTACCCTTCCACTACAATACATGTGCTACTCCCCTTGCTCTTCTCCTGGTTTCTCAGTGTTCAGCTGTCAAACAGCTGCTGTCTCATCATTTTTTTTTGGCCGCTCAGTCTGCTCAATACTCAGCCATGACGACTGCTGTCTGCCATCGCTTTCTCTCAGATGCCTTTGCTGCTTATTTCTTTGTGCTGTGGGCTCAGCATGCACTGCTAAAAGTAGTCAAGAAAAGAGCACTTTTTGTTTTATGGGAAATAATATTTCAATCCAAGATAAGTAGCACAGGAGAGCATCTCCCGCCCAGCTCACTGAAGTCATAGCTTCCAGATACTTCCAGAGCAGGAGTTTCTGGACCAAACACGCTACCTTCACCTGTACAAGTTGTTTGCATTTGTGCCTACCAAGTTTCATCACACCAGTTACATTAGCCCTCTGTTATGCAGTCAGAAGTGCCTCCATTTTGATGTAGGTGGAAATGAGGATAGGGACCATCTAGAGTTTGCCCATGCTTTTAATAGCAAGCACTCTGATACTAACTGCTTAAAATGGTCTTGGCTAAAGATGTACCTTCAAGGACCAAAGCAATCAGCTGAGGACTTGTATGGATTTCTGTGGAGTGTTCAAACTAGCTGGTGAGCTATATGGCAGTGCAGTCGGCTGCTTGACTAACAACAGTCTTTTTTCACAAGGCAGTTGCAGCAGCAAAGGAGCATACAATGATTGCTTCATCCACTTGCAAAAAAAATACCAGCTATCAGAAGGAAAACTTACAATGAGTTTTTAAAGGACTCCTCCTAGCAATAAGTGATTCCCACAGAGTTTAACTGTATTGTGAAAAAGTCTATCACCTATGTGGTTAGCCAACAAAGGATAGATGTCCCACCTCTATCTTAAAAGAATATACAATGAAAGTTATGGAGCAAGAACAAATCTAGAGATGTAACAAAAGAACAATAGCTGATAAGTGTTATATAATAAAATTTGTTGAGAGAGCCAATTGAAATAAATTACTACATGCAAAAGGAGCTTATTATGGAAGGTAATGGGTATTTGATTTACTAACTTGTAACAGTCATTTAATCATGTACATTCAGAACATATTGTAAACCTCAGATGCTTAGGTTGAAAAGGCAAGTAGAAGAGTGGTAGGAATGGTCATTGCCAGGTTTCTCCTCTAAATATGTCTGATTCCTTTATGCATCTATCTGTTGTTATATCCAGGTTTAAGGACCTGGTCTTTCTTAGCTACTTAATAATATGATGATTATTATTTGTCTTCATTCATTCATTTCCACTGCAAATATGAGGAAAATTTTAAAGCATTTAAATGTTTCAATATTTGGAGCTTTATGTGCTTTGGTGATAAATTCTCAATGCCTAGGCATCTCTATGAGGGAGAACCATGTTCTGAATTTGAAACACCTTCAGTCCATTTCCTGTCTTACTTCTCTATTATCAGACTTGACTTCCTTCTGTTTCTTTCCAAAGCACCACTATCACAATTACCTCCATGCAGCCAAATCCAACTCTTAATACAGAATTGTTCTCACTTAACCCATTCATAACATTTGCTACAAGTGATTATTATTATTTCTCCCTTTCAACATTTTTGATATCTGGATGCCAAGGCAGTGTAATTATAGCATTTTGTGATTTCCTGTGGAAGAGCTTTGATGCTTTCTTGATTCCTTTTCATAATACTTATATCTGCACTTACATGAATTTAAGTGTTTGGGACCTTCCTTTTGTTTTTCTTTTTTCCTTGTTTAAAATTAATTTATTGTTTTTATACATTCCATATTTTATTCCCAACCCTGCCAACCCCTGTCCACCCTCTGACTGTTCCACATCCCATACCTACCCCTGTTGACCCCCCTGTCTCCACATGTATATCCCCATCCTCCATTCCTCCTCAACTATAAACTTCCTGGGGCCTCCAATCTCTTTAGGGTTAGGTGCATCATCTCTGAATGAACACAGACACAGACATGCTCTACTGCGTGTGTGTTGGGGGCCTCACATCAGCTTGTGTATGCTGCCTGTTTGTTGGTCCAAACTTGAGAGATCCTGACAGTCCAGACTGAGACTGCTGGTCCTCCAACAGGATTGCCCTCAGCTTCATTCATACACATATGGTATGCACTCACTGATAAGTGATTAGGGATAACAGGATTGCCCTCAGCTTCATTCATACACATATGGTATGCACTCACTGATAAGCAGATATTAGCCAAGATATCTCTACCGTCAGGCATTTCATCTAGGGTCCCCCTCTTTTAGTCCTGTGATTCTCTCACCTCCCATGTCTCTGGAGTATTCTGGAGGGTCCCCCAACCTCCTATCTCCCAAGGTTGCCTGTTTCCATTCATTTTGCTGGCCCTCAGAACTTCCGGATCAGCAGTTGGGGGGGAGGGACCTGCCATTTCTTAGATCTAACATTATACTATGAATATTGTCTATTAGAGTCAAATATTTGTCTCTAATGAGCTATAGAACTTACTTCTGATTACTTTATTATATTATAATGTGTTTCTTTTTTTTTGTTTGTTTTTGTTTTTTTGGATTTGGTTTTTTCGAGACAGGGTTTCTCTGTATAGCCCTGGATGTCCTGGAACTCACTCTGTAGACCAGGCTGGCCTCGAACTCAAAAATCAACCTGCCTCTGCCTCCCAGAGTGCTGGGATTACAGGCGTGTGCCACCACTGCCCAGCTATGTGTTTTTAGTCATACACAGGCTTCCCTGGATTCAGGGAGGATTGTTTCATTGGCAAAGTGTGTGTTACACAAGTGTGACAACCAGAATCTATATAAAGGCAAATATGATACCATACATTCAGAAATCCAGTGCTTACACAGTGAAATGGACCAAAGAGACAGAAGTATCATTCAAACCTCTTACACTATGGAATCATTAGAACCTCTTGGAAGTTATCCTTGGATCAGTACAGCAAACAACAAAGTTGCCATAACTTCATCAAACAAGGTAAAATGTAAAGAACAGTACACATGTAGCCTGACCACCACACATGGGCTGTGACAAATATGTACCTGCGCGCATGCACACACACACACACACACACACACACACACACACACACACACTGCAAGAAAGAAGAAAGGGCTTGAAAGTCTATTAGGTATATAAAATCTGACATTACTATAACAAACAACATTTTCAGTAAACTAACTCATCCCATAGTCTTTTAGATCTCAGATATTAAGATTGTAATTAGAGAGTAATTTATGACTTATAGTAATATCTCACATCCCATAGCCAATCTGACAATTACTCCCCTCAGATGATTCCATAGTCTGACCTGCAATGTAAAACCCTCATGATTAATGATGAATTACTCCATAGAAACTACATTCTTCATTAACTTACTATGTTACATTGTGTTTGATAAAGTATATTAATCAACTTATAAAATTTATTGTGAAATAGTTATAAAAATGCAACTTACTTATTATGGAAATATAAAAGGTATGAACATTAATGAATTAAACTGAAGGGCCAAAAACCTATCTTGAATTTTAAAGATTAGTTTATAATTTTGAAGCATTACTAAATTGGAAATTTCTTTAGACAATAAATCTGTTTTGGAGTGGTAGAAGAACCCATTTAATTACTATTTTATGAAAACAGTGGAAAAGAACACAGTTTTGTGTGGGCTATAATTTCACCACGGTGCAATCTCTAAAAACCAATGAAATTCTGAATCATATTTCTACTTTTCTACAAATGTTCTTTCTGCTATTCAGGGTTCCTAATGCTACCACCATGCCAGCTACACTGTCCATTAAATTTGTTGGATAGCATTCAAGGCCAATGTGTCAAATTATGCTTTGAAGATTTTCCAGCATGTAATAAGGACACATGCTCCACTATGTTCATAGCAGCCCTATTTATAATATCCAAAAGCTGGAAAGAACCTAGATATCCCTCAATGGCAGAATGGATACAGAAAATGTGGTATATTTACACTATGGAATACTACTCAGCTAAAAAAACAATAAATTCATGAAATTCTCAGGCAAGTGGGTGGAACTGGAGAATGTCATCCTGAGGTGACCCAATCACAAAAGAACACATATGGTATGCACTCACTGATAAGCAGATATTAGCCAAGAAGCTCAGAATGCCCAAGAAACAATTCACATATCAAACAATGCCCAAGAAGAAGGAAGGAAAGGCCCCTGGTTCTGGAAAGGCTCAGTGCAGCAGTGTAGGGGAATACCAGGACAGGGAAACAGGAAGGGGGTGATTGGGGAACAAGGGGAGGGAAGAGAGCTTATGGGACTTTTGGGGAGGGGGAATCCAGGAAAGGGATATCATTTGAAATGTAAATAAAGAATATATCTAATTTTAAAAAAAGAAAAAAAGAAAAGAAAAGAAAAAAATCTTTATACTCATTCCTTTTGAAACAGTCTGGAGAGTTTGTTTCAGGCACTTGGCCTTCAAGATTTTGTTACATGACACTGTTTAGACAAAGCTTCACACAAAGTACTAATTCTGAGACCTATCTACTTAGGCTATTAATTGTGTTGTGTTATCTTGGATCAATGATCCATTCTCACCAATAAGGACTGATGAAAATGTTTTTGTAGATCATGTCTGATGGCTTAGTGTTAAATCAACAGCAATGTAAGGTTCCTGGATGCATGACTCTTGTTTCAAGGAATAAAATGTACAATCTTAACATGTTTACATTTCCATGGATTGGGGAACTTCCAATTCCTACTAAGGCAGGAGGCCCTAAGATTTGTTTGTGAACATGCCTACCTACTAATACTGAATATTATCTCTCGTTGGAGACACTCACTCAATCACCTTCTTTAAGTTTCTCAACTTGCAATAACATTAAGAAAACATTAAAACAAGCTTTTAGAGGCTATTAAGAATAAATATTGGCTTGTTGAGTAATTTTCCAAAGTTCCTAAAATAAAACAGTTTAATTCCATTTATAAATTTTAACTATATTACTTCAAATATCTCATTTTAAATGGATAATTCACATCATTTTTTTCTTTTTATTACCAGGTATTAATCTTAGAAAATGAAAATCACTATCACATTTTCATCCATGCATATTTTTTTTATCACATTCCTTGTCTCTGACACTTTTCTCTTTTCTACCTCCACATTCCACAGTCCTACCACCTCTGGATTCCATAAGAGAAAAACGGAAATATTAACATAGAATGGCAAACTTTAGTTCTGTTTTTCTTCACATAACATTATTTTTTCTTTTATGGATAAAAAATTATGAACATAAATCTTTTAACATGTGTTCTCAGACATTTGTACATATTGATTGAGTTACTTATTCTTTTGTTGTTTTTCTTTTCTTCTTTGTGTATTCCGAATGTTCAACTCTCATTAAATCAATAATTTAATTTTTTATCCAATCTGTCATTTGTCAGTTTACTCTATTAATTATTACTTTAATTGTACAAATTTTTTTCTTAATTTTACACATCTCCACTTGAAAATTTTCATTAGCATTTTTGGAGCCTTTGAAATAATAATGCAAATGTAAGCTGTTTGTATATTGAAGTGTTTTTCTCTTTTTTTTCTAATGATTTCAAAGTTAATATCCCATATTAATAAGCTTTTTTTCGTTAATTTCACCTTAGTTGTTATATTGGGTGACAGGCAGGAATGCAATATCAATCTTTCAGATGTACATATCCAGATTTCATAGAAGCACTTCCTGAAAAGACTACTCTCTCTCTCTCTCTTGCTCATACTCTCCCTCTTTCTTGCTCTTGCTTTCAGTCACATATATATGTACATATATATGGTATATTGGTATATATATGACTGTATGTATGTGTCTATGTGCGTGTGTGAGCGTGTGTGTATGTGCGCACATATGTGCCTGTCATTTGTGAAGAATCAGTTGGGTGTAGTCAAATGGGGTACTCTGCGGATTTCTATTCTATCTCTTTTTCCCTGCTTGTTTTGTTATTAATAATGTGGCTATGTACAGTAGTCTGAAAATGCCTATGTGATACTTCAGGTATTGTACTTTTCTCAGGAATGCTTTTATTAATTAATTTGATATGAATCAAATATATGGCCTCATTTTTACTGCTATTACATGCACACACACACACACATACACACACAACACACACACACACACACACACACACACACACACACGTCTAGTCCAGATAAATCTACCTGTATTATGTTTTCTCAGTAGACCACTGATGATGCTCACGATGTAGTAGTAGTAACCAACTGCTTTCATCTTGGACTTATGACCTGCTCAACAGAATCGAGATGTTTGTCTGGCAGTGGAAACCAAGGCTACTGCTCAATCCTAGTAAAGTCATGATTACGATTATTGAAGGAGATGCTAAAACCACTAATTTACTAAGCCAGCGTAACATCTAACAACAACTTATATGCATCTATCATTGTACTCACAGTGAAGTGTAGTCTTCACCTCTAATCAAGGAAACATCCCTTCTCACCAGACAAAGGCCAATAGAGAAAACCTCAACCAGTTTTGAGGCTTTAGTCCCAGTAAGTATGTCTACAAAACCCATAATGTCTTGTACCTAAGATTCAGGGGACATTGGGAAAGAAATGGCAGAAAGATTAAAAGAACCAGAAAACAAAGAAGTTATCTCTGAGACTTTGTATCCTAGCAATTTGAGAAGTGAGAGCCAGAAAGTATCACTAACATGACTGCTACAGTCTAGGTGAACAAAGATGAGGCCAAGAAACATGGCAAACTGAATGTAGAAAAGTACACGAGGCCCAAACCTAAACCATAGGCAACCGAGAAAAGCTGGGAACGGGAGAGGAGGTATTCTCCAGCACACCAGTTGGTCTTCAAAATATCTTTGGGGATTTTAATTTCAATAACACTCAAATGAAAACAATGTGCACTGATGGGATGAGCACAAATCTGATTTTAACAAATTCCTCACAGAAGGTACCATCCATCTTGGTACTCCCATTCGTGTTCATATGTAGGTGGTCCATTTCTTCTTAGAGTTCACGCTGCATGCGTGATGTTGTTATTTGTTTTACACAAATAAAGATAAAAAAGAAGCAAGTAAGCAAACAAAGAAAAAACATTGTAATAATCGACCAGGAAAAGCATCACTGGATCCTACAAGGCTGAAATAAAGTGCTTCTTTTACAGCCTGTAAACAATTTAACATAAATGAGATCCATAATCAAGATTGAAATTTCGATTCTCTGCAAGAAATAAGAAGTGATAGTAGTTTTAGGTTATACACATGTAAAACCTTAAGTGCATATTAAATGTAGCTAGAAATTTAAAGTTTTGACTGTTTTTTAAAACTTTTAATTGATTCTTTGAGTTTCACATGATATGTACCCAAAATTCAATTATCTCTTTTTCCCTTTGTATCCACCCACTTCCATTGCAACCTCCCTGCAAAAGAATGTAAAAATTAATTAATTAATTAATTGATTGATTAATTAATAGAAAAAAGTAAATAAAAATATAAAACATAGCCCATCACAGGAGCTGTCATATATACATGTGTCCCACAGTATACCCTTTTGCTCACACATCTTTATTTGCAAATGTTCATTGTAACGAGTCATTGGTGTCTGGTCTAAGCCTGTGGCTTCTGCTACACTATCTATACTTACTCCCCAACGTGACTCTTCTTGGATATCATGTTGATGCCCTGTGTCACAGAGACCCTGAAGCTTTAGATCTACAGGTCTGGTCCCTTCACATGATTCAACAGTTTATAGATCAGGCAGATGTTTGGGTGGGCCAACTCAAAGTCCTGGATTTGGGTCTTGGTAGTGTCTGAACTGATCAGCCCAACCAGCTCCCCAGCACTACCCCAGCTAGCTCATCCAATGCTGCATCTAGCAAGAGGTAAGGCCACCTTTCCTGCTCTCACATACTCAGGGTGACTCACCTGCATCTTCTCCATCAAGGCCTGCTCTACTGTGATCCTCAGGTGAGGCAGAGGCCCACTCTCCTGAACAGTTGGAGCCAGTGAGGCACAGGGAAAACCCTGCACAGCCCTTTGACATCAACATGGTCCCAGACAGCATTTCAGATCATGGATGTCTGCATGGGCTTTAAAAAGTCATGGATATCAACACAGACCCATAATGCTAGCAGGGCCATGGACACAGCATAGATCTCAATGGTAGCATGACCCAGAAGTTCACCATGGCCTCAGGTTGCAGGGCAGGCTATTCACATCAGGTTATTCCTCTCCACCCTGGAATCCTCAGTTCTGCCTCTCTTCATTATGCTCAAAATGTTCACTTCCCACTTTCTCCCATCTCTTTACCACATACTTGCACATATGGCTTGCCTTCCCCTGCCTGTGCAGTATGGTATGGTGTTGGCTGGGTCTCTGGGTGTCTACCGAGCACTTGGTGCTCTGCTTGGTGGCAGGCTGGATTCTCAAAAATGTAAACTATGAAATAGATACATTTTGCATAGCTCTCTATAGAAATGTTACAGGGATGTTACTGTTGAATTAATTAAACCCAAAATAACACAAAGAATAATTTCTGACATCTCTATTACGTAGATTAGGACCATGTATTTGATAAAGAATTTAGACCTACTTTTTATGTTGCCTTTCATAATCCCCTTCTTCTTATTCAGGATATTGTTCCAAAATTGCTTTTAATTTGTAAAAGCTATAAGCATCTGTATTTTAGATATATGAGAACACAATTCATATCAGTATAGTACTTGAGCATATGATCAACTTCTAAGATGAGGACATACATTTATCATAGTATATTAGCATGCTAATTCTAGACAAAGCTTTAACTTTGAAAGAGTTGCTTCATGAAAGGATAGTCTGCTGTCTTGACCCATTAAACAGTACATTAGTACAAGGAAAATACTGTAACTCTTCAGAAGTAATTCTCAATATAGAATGACAAACATATGTCAAGTGCTGTTCTAAACTAATGATTATAAACATATAATTCTGAAATGCATTTATAATTTTTTCAAAATATCTTGATACCTATGAATGATTGCATCAGTAACATCATATTTAAAATTAGCTTTTATCCAAGTTCATCTTTAATTTTCATTTTCAAATACAGTGTGAAATTAATGAATTCAACAGCCACATAGGGAATAAATTATAGAATTATTTTCTTGAACATGGTGCTGCAGACAAGGAATAGTAGAAATGATGTGAAGAGATGAAGTGTAATGTAACAAATTTGCTTCCAGGTGACTAATCACTTCATTTTCTAAAAGAATAAATGTGAGGTTTAGACACCACTCCAAAATATAAAAGAATTTAAATAACCATATGCGCAGTAGTTTTTAGAGAAGAAAGGTGGAATTATAAAACATTGGTGACAAAATTTTACCCTAAAGCTAGAATGACATAAATGTAAAATCATGCAGGGGTCTATGTGCAAGAAGAATTGATCACATTGTCATTCATCTTGGCATAAATCTCTGTATGCTAAGGAAAGGCTCTGAAGAAAGTCTAGTGGTCTGGATCCCCCACAGATGCTAATTACTGCTTCTCCTGTGGAATATCTATTTCTTTTGTGTGTTCTTTTTCTTTAGTGCTTTAGCTAATGAAAGGAGAGTGAGAAAGAAACCCTAACTTGAAGGAATGCTTTTATCTCTCAGGTTAGCTGCATATAACAGTACGGGTGTAACAGACAGGACATATCAGACCTTCACCTTCACTTTGATTTGAGTTCACCAGCTGGAGAACACTTAATGAATCAAATCATATAAAAATTTAAAAGAATTTTGATGGTAACAAGAGTTGCAAACCTACTGAGGTCAGAGTAAGTGCAATAGTGTGTATCCTGTAGCACGTGGGACTACTACTGTAACATAGAAAGGGGAACTTGGAAACTTAACACTCAGGCAGCTTAGTGAAGTCCCTTGTGAACTGAAAGATCATTTGCAAAAGAATTTGAGCAGACTCCTTTAAACTGAAGTCCTCATGTGATCAAAGCCCTTGTTGAGCTATTTCACCCTGAACAAATTTCTAATAACCCCTGTGCTGTCTCCTCTGCCCACTGTCTTTTCTGTGCCACTTTGCAGGAAACATTAAACATCTTATATCTGCTCTAGCCTTGGGTACTTAGATCTAACTGTTTCCTTTACCTGAAAGTGTCTTCTGTTGCTTACATAAATCTAGAGCTTTTTGGTTATTACATTTAGTGCTTCCAAGAATGCAGGTACCATACTTCATAATCCAAACAAAGAGACCCAGAACAAGCTGATGGTTATAGAAGAATTGAAATAGTCATGAAAGAAAATAGAGTGTAGGGTACTATCCAAAAGTACTGAATTTCTGCTAAGAAAATAAGTTCTCCAAAATCACAGCAAGCTTAGAAATGTTGTGAGACTACTGGTAGTGACAGAGTACAGATGAGTGTCATCCAGCAATGCTACTCCTTCTTGTTTTGCCTATTTTCAATGGAATCTGTTTTGTTATTCTGTTACAGTGCACTTCTTTGAAACTTGGAAAAATTACTCTATTTCAGTAGTTGTTACCAGGAAAAAGAGCATATACTTCTAAAGTCAGAAATGATGTCAACAAGCCTGAACAAAAACAACAATAAAATGGCCTTAATTTATTTTTCATCCTTTCATTTTAAATTGACCTTTCAAAATTGATCCATCAGTTGTCAAGGATGATCACTTTAATACTGACTTATCTCAATGTCAAAGAAAATAACCAGGAATCCAGAGAGAATAAGTAGGTAGCAGCCAGAGTAACTGATATTGTTGGAGAACAAACTGTTCAAAAAATGAGGAATATCATAATTTCATAGATCAATGTATCACAATAGAAGTTATATGAGTGTACTAATATATTTATTAAAATGGCAATTAGGACTACATACATTTATGTGGAAATTTTGATTATCGTTTTAGAGAACTGGGAATCAAATATCATATAGCCTTTTTTACTATAAAAATGCCTGTAAGAATGGGAGAAATAACACAATGTTTAAGTGTCTTTGTTCTGAAAACACTAGGATAGAATTCACATCCCAGTTCTCATGTCAATGCCATGTGTAGCTCCATATACACTTATAAACTCAAAACTGGGTGTAGGAAAAGGACAGACAGGAGGATTGCTGAGGCTTTCTGGCTGCTAACCTACAATAAAATAATCTGTTCTAGGATACCCTGCATCAAAGGAATAAGGCAGTAATATAGTATACCCAAGGCTGTTTGATAGGCTCTTTGTGCAAGTACAGGCTAGTACCCCTACACACATGTGCTCATAATATGACTAGGCCTTCATACAATCACTCTAAATAGAGAAAACCCAAGAGTTATATCTGTGAGTCTTCTCATGAAGGCAATACTTCAACTGAAGGTTCCTCTAAGTGTCTTTGGTTGGTTGTCAGGAGCCATAATGGGACAAGCTAATACACTAGCTGGTGGTAAACCAGAAATGACCTGCTTTGGATTATTATATAATCTGTGACAGGTGAGCCCTCATTAAGCAAGGCTGTGAGGAACTAATTTTAG
This sequence comes from Apodemus agrarius, assembly GCA_964023405.1. Classification (NCBI taxonomy): domain Eukaryota; kingdom Metazoa; phylum Chordata; class Mammalia; order Rodentia; family Muridae; genus Apodemus; species Apodemus agrarius. Next base: position 96,441,662 of record OZ030012.1, on the reverse strand, counting down.
GAAAGATTCCTGCTATTAGTCTGCTTTTCCTGCTGTTATTATTAAACATATATAATAATCAATTAGTAATGGCACATCCATTTGGAGCAGATCTCTGCAGATCCACAAAAAGGTACTGTCTTATAGTGATGCTATGAAGACAAATAGATGACTTAAGTTTTAATGATCCTATAAGAATTCCTAAAATTATATCTGTGAGTATTAAGCTCTTTTATATTAGGTCCTTTTCTGATAGTCAAAACTGCAATGAGAACTCTGCCAGTCTCCCAAGTGTCATGAGTTAATTGCTCTTAGATGGCAACCAGACTTTCTCCTACTCAGAGCACATTCCAAAATGTTGTAAAACAATTAACCAAAGATCATAAAAAGGGAACTAACGATGTATTATAGGTGCTAGGACAGATGATAACTATTAACAGGGTTTATCTACACGAAACTTCACTTATAGCTTAGTTATGGTTTTTAAACCTTAAATGAACATGTAGAGCTGAGACAAGTGATAGATTTTAGCTAGATAATTACTCCTAATGGATATACATGTAAACATCCTCCTTTGTAAGTTCTATTTCAATTTATGGTTTGAATTTTGTGTGAAATTTTGTGTGAACTTTGTAACATATGATCATGTATGCTGAAATATGTATAATTACTGAGTATAAAGAGATGTAGAGGAATTAGAGTAGAAATTTTTCCCCTTGCCCAGTTACAGTAGACTTGTCTTTTCCCTCTTAGAATTTTTCCCTTTCTCCACTTAGGATCTTTCTGCTTTTCCCTCTTAGATAGCTTTCATAGGAAACATTTTACAACTTAGTAATAAACTATAACCACTTCTCTAAGTGTCCCATTTTCTTCCTGTGACTTCTGACTAGCAGGCTGAAAGTTAGAGCCCAGCAGTTCCTGCAGAGACAGTACAAAGGCAATTTTCTTAATCCTTTGTAGTTTGAGGAAGAGTTGCTAAATGCCAGAAACTGCAGTTTCTGACCTCAGAGAATCATAGAAGACAGGTCAGCTCTAGTAGCATAGTAACCTAGATTTAGATAAGTAAACTTTTTATTATACAACAACCCTAAATATCTTGTAAGAGAAAGTCTCACCCTGAATTTCCTAAGACAAAGTGCCCCACCCGCGACACTGCCTCAAGAAGAACCTACAAAAGAAGAAAGAACACCTCTCAGCCTGGGCTAGCTCAGCAGTTTGTAACTAGATCCCAAAAAAATAACACACAGATTAGCTTTTGCCCAGGTTATCATGTGGATTCATTCTTAGGGATGAGAACTCAGGTCTTCATGTTTGTAATATGGGTACTTTAGTAATCAACTCATCTGCTCAGGACCCTAATTCAAAGTCATTTTACATATGTAACTCTGGACTTTTGTTACTTTTGCAGTTTGGGGCTGGTTTTCTTGATCTCATTTTCCACATTTTCTGTGTAGTGTGATGCTCTCAGGAAACCCATATGCAGCAGTGCTAATACTGAAAAGCAACATAACAAGAAAGAGGGAAAGCTTTCTGGGCTGTAGTGGGTAGTGGTCCCCTAAATGATTTTGACCTTTAGTGAAGATAAAACAAGGAGATTATAAAATATATGGTAGCAGCTATCTCACCATCTGTCACTCAACATGATTAAGAATCACATTCCTGGCACATGGTCATCTGTGTCCCAATAAACAAGCTTGGTGGCTCTGCAGACCATCTCAGTCACAGAGGTACTCAGTGAAGTATCACACGATCACTGGTATCTAAGATACTTTATGAAAAAGAAGAAGGAGGAAGATGGGGAGGAGGAGGAGGAGAAGAAGAGAAAAAAGAAGAGGAAGAGGAGCAGAAATAGAGCTTTCCGGGTAATTGCATTTTTTTTTCAAATTAGAGAAAAATGTTCAGGTTTGAGATAAAAGAACAGCTTCCTTTAAATGAGAAACTATTGATAGCTAGGAGGTTCAGTTCTGTAACTTCAAATGATAAATTTCGCTTGTTCATTTGTTAACCTCAGATTTTGTTTTTAATGTAAAACAACGAAATGAAAACACTCTTGAAAAACAAAGATTTCCCTTTAGATTTAGATAAGCATCGTCTTAGGGTTTTATGGCAGCATCCAGGCAGGCACAGTGCAGGTGGAGCTGAGAGTGCTGCATCTTCACCTGAAGGCTGCTAGTGGAAGACTGACTTCAAGGCAGCTAGGATGAGGGTCTTAATCCCGTACCCAGAGTGACACCCCTACTCCAACAAGGCTAGACCTCCTAATAGTGCCACTTCTTGGGCCAAGCATATATAAACCATCACAACCACCAATGAGGAATCATTAATTTAAAGGCAAAGAGACATATTAATAACTCAATAGAAGAGAGTAATGCCAGTTACAGTTATGAAATGAGCCAATATCAAATTAGATGGAGAGTTACATGAAGCAATCCCAGTATAATCAGAGACAAGGATGCCCACTCTCCTCTATTTAGTCAATATAGTATTCAAAGTTCTAGCTAGAACAATTAGTCAACAAAAGGAGATCAAGGAGATACAAATTGGAAAATAAGTCAAGGTATCACTATTTGCAGATGATATGATACTATACAAAGCAACCCTAAAAATTCTACAAGAGAACATCTACAGCTGGCAACCAACTTCAGTAAAATAAATGATTATAAAATTAACTCTAACAAGTCTGTAGCCTTCCTTTATTCAAATGATAAACAGGATAGAAAAAATTAGGGAAGCAACACGCTTCAAAGGAGCACAAATAATACAAAATATCTTGGGATCACTCTAACAATATAAGTGAAAAATTTGGAAAAAATTTGCACTAACACCACATTTGATATAAGGGTAATGTCCAAAATATCTAAAAGAACTCAAGATGCTAATCTCTAAAAATCAAATGACACAAATAATAATGAAGTTCAGAGATAAACAAAGAATTCACAAGAGAGAAATCTCAAAGAGCTGAGAAGCACTTAAATGTTCAAAGTCCTTAGTCATTAGGGAAATGCAGATCAAAACAACCCTGAGATTCCACCTCACAGCAGCAAGAATGGCTAAGATCAAAAATTGAGGTGATAGCACATGTTGGTGAGGATGTGGAGAAAGGGAAACACTCCTCCATTGCTGGTGGGATAGTAAACTGGTACAACCACTCAAAAATCAGTCTGGTGGCTCCTCAGAGAACTAGAAATAGTTCTACCTGAGTACCCAGCTATACCACTCCTGGGCATAGACCCAAAAGATGCTCCAACATATAACAAGGACACATGCACCACTATGTTCATAGCAGCCTTGTTCATAATAGGCAGAAGCTGGAAAGAATTCAGATATCCCTCAACAGTGGAAAGGATACAGAAAATGTGGTACATTTACTCCATGGATTACTACTCAGATATTGAGAAGAAACGATTTCATGAAATTTGTAGGCAAATGGGTGGAACCTGAAAATATAATCCTAAGTGAGGTAACCCAGTCACAAAAGATCGCACATGGTATGTGCTCACCGATACATGGATATTAGCCCAAAAGAAGCTCTGAATACCCATGATATATCTCACTGACCATATGAAACCCAAGAAGAATGGCAGTCACACCAAAGTGTGGATGCTACAGTCCTACTCAGTAGGGGGAAGAGAACAATCTGGAGAGTAGAGGAAGAGAGATCTGAGAGGGAGAGAGGAGGGTGTGGAAAAAGGGGAGTCAGTTTATATATGAGAGGAGACAGGGGAGAAGTACAGGGTGTCAGGAACTTGAAAGTAGGTGTGTAGCAGTGGGTGTGGGGAATTGGGGGTAGCCACTATAAAGTCCCAGTTACCAGGGACCCAAGATGTTCCTAGGACCCAACAGGAAGGAGATTAACAGAATTATGTGACAAAGGGGAGATAGAACCTGTAGAAACCATATCTAGTAGGTAGGCACAGCCCCCGGCTGAGGGATGGGGCCAACCCCCCACCTCTAAATTATTAATCCAGAATTCCTTCTGTCAAAAAAAAAATGCAGGGACAAAGAGTGGAACAGAAGCTGAAGGAAAGGCCATCCAGAGACTGCCACATGTAGGGATCCATCCCATCTGCTGACACCAAACCCAGACACTGTTGCTGATGCCAAGAAGTGCTTCCTGACAGGGGCCTGTTATAGCTATGCCCTGAGAGGCTCTCCCAGAACTGGACCAATAAAAATGTGGATGTACACAGTCAAACATTGGACTTAGTGCTGGGACCTCAATGGGGAACTTAGGGCAAAGACTGTAGGAACTAAAGGTGTTTTCAATACCCATAAGAACAACAATATTAACCAACCAGACTCCCCAAAGCTATCAGGGACTAAAACACCAATGAAAGAGTACACAGGGGGGGGGTACCCATGGCTTTAGCTGGATATGTGGCAGATTACCTTATCTGGACTCACTGGGAAGGGAGCCCTTGGTCATGTAGAGGCTTGATGACCCAGGATAGGGGAATGCTAGGTTGCTGAGGCAGCAGTGGGTGGGCTGATGGGGAAGCACCTTCATAGAGGCAGGTGGAGGGAAGAGTGGATAGGGGCTTGTGGAGGGGAAACTGGGAAGAGGGTTAACATTTTATATGTAATTAAATAAAATAATCAATAAAAATGAAAAAAATGGATAAGGAACTGAGGGAAAGGCAGTCCAGTGCCTGACCCAACTTGGAACCCACCCCTTGGGGAGGCACCAAGGCCTGACATTATTACTGATGCTTTGGTGGGCTTACAGACAGCAGCCTAGCACTGCTATTGTCTGAGAGACCAAACAAGCAGCTGACTAAGACAGACACAAATACTTACACTCAATCATGGAAACTGAAGTGAGAAACCCCTATGGTTGAATTAGGGAAAGAATGGAAGAAACAGAAGAGGAAGGGTACCCCAATAAAAAGACCAGCACTCTCAACTAATGGGACCTCTAGGAGCTCCTAGACAATGATTCACCAACCAGATAGCATACATGAGTTGGTCCGAGGCTCCTGACACATGTGTAACAGAGGACTGCCTAGTCTGGCTACAGTGGGAGAAGATGTGCCTAGTCCTTGAGAGAATTAAGGCCCAGGGATGGGGGAGGCCTGAAAGGAGGGGAGACCATCCTCTTGGAGGGAGGTCAGGGGCAGCAAGAGGGATGGGATGAGGAACTGTGGGATGGGTGACCAGGAGGGAGCCAATAGCTGCATTGTAAATAAATAAAATATAAATAATAATAAAGCAAAAAGAGAAAAAATAATACCTGACACCCAAAATTGAAAGGGCATGGGTTATCATATTTGAATAAGTCTTTCAATAGGTAATCTTTGGCAGGTATAAGTTATGAATACATCAATTCATTTGAAAATGGAAAAAAAGAGGGATTATATTGGAGGATTTCATTTAGTTCATCTGTGACTCAACATCAACTCAAGAAGAGGAATCAAAATTTTAAAGGATTAATTTTCCACATAATTATATAAATGTGGTACAAAATTATCATAGTTTACCTATAACCCATTCTCACATAAATATATAACATTATAGAAAAAAGCATTTCAAATTAGTAAACAATGGTACTGATTTAGTTACTCTTATCTTTTTAGTGGCAAATATTAAAAAATAATTATATGACATTTTTGCTTACTGAGATATAATGTTCCAATATTCAGTGAAAACAAATACTTTCTTTACTATTATAAATATAAACAAGCAGAAAGTCATGTGCCTCACCATAAAAATATGCTTTTAATTTTTCTTTTAAAGAATTAAATTAAAATAATCATACAAGCAAAAAACCTGGAGATTCTAATTAAAAATCAAGTACTTATTTATCATTTAAATGGTTATGTAGATAATGACCTAAGTTCAAAACACAGAAGTCAAAACATATAAAATGAAGTATATTTTATGAAAAAAATATTGAACTTTTCCTTTATGTTCCTTAAAAAAAGTTTTGTGTTGGAGGATATGGGCATAGTGAATCCTTTACATTGCAAATATAATCATATTTCAGTATACTTTAAACGTTTTTCATTCCTGGAGAAAACATTTCTTTTGTCAATCATAAACATAACTGGAAAGGTGAGTTAAAATGTGTTGAAATTTGATAGTTTTTGTGTGTCATATCTGAGGCATACATGTCAAAGTCACTTTTTCATTTTTTAGTTCAAATCTTATGGGATGTTGGTTCACTACTTTATACCACAAGTGAGACTTCACAGACATTTCTCCTCTCAGATTTGTGGTTATTGTTTTCCTTTAGTCTTAATTCCTTTATTTACATTTTAAAAGAAAGCAATTAAAATTGTTCTTTTTGATGAATGATGAAGAACTTACCAATTAAATATGCTAATTGAAAATGAAATGAAAGCTCTCCAAGTGGATTCTAAAGTGTGGCTGCACATCACTCTAGGTAGGTTAGAAAATAGGTCAAATTCTAAACTGTGATGCTTATTGAATGTTTGCTAATTTGAAACCCATTAGAAAGAGATGCATTTGAATCTAAACAATGGCTTCCTTTGATAGCTAAGGGATTTTAATCTTCAGAGTATGACTGCCAAAGCCAGCTGCATTTTAACAATCCTAACTTAATTATTACAGACTTTGGAGGGCTGATTCTTTATTATCTCACTCTTTAAATTCAATTCCATCTGATTATCAGTGCATCTGATTTTGATTTAAGATGTTACACTCTACCAAGTACCACTGATGGGCATTGTTTCCATTAATTAGAAGAAGGAAAAAAATTACATGAGTATTTTTTAGTATCCTGTTTTATTTAGCAGGCATTAGGGACTGAATTTATCAAGCACCACCTTTATTAGTTTGATGTGTTTAATGTTTGGTATATTTCTAATTTAAAGGATCTATGGAATGATCCTAAGGTATCTTCAGAACACATTGTATAAATAAAAAAAGGATGACATGAAAAACATTTAAGTGAAAAGCATTAAATGTTAATATTTTTAATATTATCTATGGAAGATGTACATATTTATTAATACTGTGTTTTGAAAACAGTCTTCCTGTGAGACACTAGCCTTAGTAACCACAACTGCAGTAGTTCTGTGTGTGTGTGTGTGTGTGTGTGTATATATATATATATATATATATATATATATATATGTACATTATGTATATATACATATATATTTATACATGCATGTAAGAACCATTAAGATGTAATTATTACAAATATTTTCCACATAATAACTTTTCCATCAAATTTTATATTAGCATTTATACTAGGGGTTTAACTATGCATTTTCATATGCACACATTAATCTACTTTAAAACTTGACCTCTTCTGTCCTACTGCCTTCTTCTGTGTAACCTTCTTCCTTTCTTTCCCCAAATAGGAACCCTTCTTTCTGTTACCTGTATCTAGGAATCTTTTATTTGTGGTAAATAACAAATTAACTCAAAATATATTAATTATGTTAACAAGGAAAAATGAAATAAAAGATCCAGTAAGCAAAGTAGCTTATTGATTTATAGAACTGACAGTTTATCATTAGAGGAAATAATCTTAAAAAATATCATGATCCAAAGGATCAAAGGTCACAATAAGGCTGATAATGTCCTCTTCTTGTCTTCATCAATTTTCAGTGGAAACTGGCTTTCTTTATGGTACCTTTAAAGGAAGAGCACCATATGTCACAGGATGTTACTAGCCTAGCTTGAAGAAGAGAACACAAACTACCATAGCAGGTAGTTTGGTTAATTCATAGCAGGTTAATAGTTTCACTTTTCCTTATTTTCATATGACTCAGCCTCTCTCTAAAACAAACCAGATATAACCAACCAAACAACCATGCGAATTCCCAACATTGCTGCAAGGGATTGGGGTAAACTGATCACATTATACCTTCAAAGGCCCAGCCTTAGAGATGTAGTCAAGCTGAATCTAAAAACAAGAATAATAACTGTGATGGGGCAGAGATGGTTCCAAAGGAAATTTGTGTGACACTTGCTGGAAATGAAATGGATATTGGAGCAAACCCTAGGCCATCTATCTCTTCAAGAGGTTCTTACTGAAAGTGTATCTTAACATGTTCAAGATGTTAATGTCCTAGACCAAGCTACATGTTCACAGTCTTTTCAGCTATGAACCATGTTGCTATATAATAATCACCCTTAGAGGTATTTCTATATAATAAATGCCATAATCTTGCCTAATTTGTATAATATTTAAAAAGACGATGTCTATCATTTATTCAGTTATTTAATAACCTGGATCTATATAGTAAATTTAATTTTTTTCTTGAATGCAATCCATATTTACATAATAGAGAAGGCTATAAATTAAAGCTCTGTTTTACTCCAGTTTCACCAAGAGCACTGTAATATCCCAGTTTTGGCTCTCAGTGGTACAAATTAATTATTTGCTTTCTTAGACTTTGAGGATGTTTAAGTTTTGTCTACAAATGGCTTAAAATAGAATTGCTTTATTGTATGCAAGTGCAAAAGCAGTCCGTGTTCAGTTGACATTTACTATGAAGCTCGAAGTTTGCTCATTTCTCAGGCTGTTGATGTGCAGCACAGCACTGTCTCCTGATGCTGGCAGATGCAATGAGCCAGAGCTCCTACCCAGACAGCATTCATAAAAGCAGTAGCCAGTCTTCTACAAGGCACTATACTGCTATGCCATGATGTTTGCCAGGATAAAGGTATCAGTGCATTTTTGGCTTAAAATGTCTTGACTTTTTTAAATAGACTTACATGAATACAAAGCCCTTAGAAGTCTAGGCTCATCTGTATGCTGAATTACTCTTCTGAGACCACCTGGGGAACTAATGATATTATTCATGAAGGTCAAGTAATGAAAAGGTGTTCTAAAGAGAAACCTACTTTTCTTCCTGTTCTTGAAATGCTATTCTAGTAGAATCCATCCTAATAACATGAATATTTTATGTTCTACTTTGAAAAGTATACAAGTAGTTCAATTCTGACTGATCTATTAAGCCAACCCAGAAAATATATTTTTTCTGTATGCTATACAATCTGAAAATAATATAACATACCTAAGAGATAGTAAGCAAATATTTGTTTAGAGAGAATGGTTTCCAAGAGCTTTCAGTGTAAATTAAATAAGCGTCTGAAATCTTGAAGTGGAAATGAATATTTAAACATTTAGTAGATACATACATACCTATGTTCATGGAAATGCTTAGTAATATATTTGGCAATGTGGGAGCTTTGGGGCTGGCCAGAAAATGGTGGTATTATTCAGTGAAGCAATTATAGAACTCCTGTTATGGTCACTCCTGTTTCTTACTGCTTTTCATTGCAAATTTAATGACTCGCATAAAGCTAAATGCTTTGAAATAATCTTCTCAGAAGCTATCAAATAGTTTTATTAAATAATCAATTCCAACCTAGCAATTTAATGGAATGTTGAAAAAGCTTTCACATGGAAATCCATCTTAGCAAATTTTTTCAAAGAGGAAAACTGTGTTCTACTGTGAAGGTAAGGGTAATAAAGGCAAGCTTTGTTTCTAATGTCTTAGAAACCCATCATGCCTATATGAATACAGATATATAAACATACACTTAATTATGAAGCAGTGGTGTGATGCAGAATAATGAGCTCATAATTCTACATTCACTCACTTTATAGAAGATGATCCAATATATGAAAAATCACCAGATAATTTACCTTTACCAGTTGCACTTCTTTACTCATACAAGAAGTGTTGATTGATTTTTCTTTTATATTTTTCACCTTGTATTACACATTTCTTCAACATTCATAGGATTTTGGAAATAAAATACATTTTATATGAGGTGCCCTTAAAGATTTGAAGTACATACTTTCATCTACTGATTTCCAATATTTAATACTTCTAAGGAAACACTTGTCTTCCAATGAGTGGAGAAACACATAAAATCCCCAGACTACACATATAACACTTGTGTTTTTTTCTTAAGGTGTATTATACTGTGTAACACTATCTTTGTATTGTTTGTCTGTGTGAGTGTGTGTGTGTTGAGTGTTCTTTTGCATGATGCAGGGGGTATGCTTGTTACAGGGAATATGTGAGGGTCAGAGAATAACTTTGTGAGTTGTATCTTCTATGTTATCTTTACATGGATTCTGGAGAGAAGGAAACAAACCTGAAATTAGCAGACATGCCATAAGCATACTCAATGAGTCATCTTGACAGCTTGACAATTATGTTATTAATCCTGATTTTAAGTGATAAACTGTTTGGACAATCTTATCTGGTATAAATATTCTAATAAATTTTATATAAAATGCAATTTTGGTCTCTAAATTTTCAATACATGAGGATGTCTGTGAAGACTGTTTTACAGACACATCTTTGTTTAATTTGTTTAAATAAACAACACATTAATAATATGCTAGAATTATTTGCAAACAAGCTCAAAACCCAAGATCAGTCTTGTGGAAAGTGGAATCCTGTGGATTGTTATAGCTGTATACCAGAGATGCTTGTGTGACTGCTATTTTTATGACTTCATACTGTGGAGTGATATAAACATGGGTATTTGTGGGGAGAAACTGCTGATGCATGAAAATCAGGCATACATACCAAAAGATTATATCTTGCTCAAACTCGGGTTTTTTTCTTTTTTGTTTTTGCTCTTTTGTTTTTGTTCTTCTTCTTGTTGTTTTGTCAAATATGAATATTATTTATTACAAATTCATATTCTTTCCTTAAACAAATTATCGTGTATTCATGTTGCTAGGCATTGAGAAGTTAACTTTAAAGAATTTTGTGACATTCCAGCTTTAGTCTCAGGCATCCTACACACACCTGCAAGTACTGTAGCATCCAGAGCACTTACTAGAGTGCTAGTCCTCTAGGTACACATTCTTTTCGAAGGTCTAGTTCTGTGTCTTATACCACATGTTCTCAACATTAACATGTTTCAGAATCTCTTGAAAAAACTTGCTGTAATGCAGATCACTCGAGCTTAAGGCCTAGATCTCCATGAACCAAGGAGTACACATGACTCCAGCTGCATACAAATCAGAGGATTGCTTGGTCAGGCATCAATGGGAGAAGAGGTCCTTGGTCCTATGAAGGCTCCACAGATGCCCCAGTGTAGGGGAATTGAGGGTGGGGAGGTGGGAGTGTGGTGGCTGCATGGATACCCTCAGAGAAGCAGGCGGAGGGAGGATGGAATAGGGTGTTTCCAGGAGAAGAAGAAACTGGGAAAGGGGATAACATTTGAAATGTAAGTAAAGAAAATATCCAATAAAAAGCATAAAAAGATCTTGTCAAGGCTTGATAATATTCAATTTTATCAAGTTATTTGAACTTTCAAATACTGATGATCCTCCAAATACTGGTGATGTTGGGAGTCTTTCCTTCTCCTGTAGTCAATGTAAGATAGCACTGAGGAGCACACAGGAAGCCCAGAGGATACTTGCTGTGTTAATGTGCGATTTATAAGTAGTGCTTTGAGCATGTTAAGCAAGGTGCCCTTTTAACCAATTTTAACCAAGATCCCCTTCAATCATTTGTGTTTCTTGAACATTATATACTATCTATTCATTCAAAACCATATTGATATTTCCATCAGGCACAGATGGCCACTGACTTATGATAGTTAGTCTTACAGTTTTATTTTTCAATTTGCAATGGTGCAAAAGCCATAAGTCTTCCTCAAAAGCCATGTTTCCTAACGTTATCATTTTGCTTTGATTCCAGGCCAGCAATATGAAGTATATATGCAGCTCTTGGGATTCTGGATAGTGTCAGAGAGCCACAGCTCAAGTCAGGCACACAATCACAACAGTGAATAACTGACATTCTGCCTGACACCATATTTCCAGTTTTTTTCCTATATATGTGTGTACTTGTTCAGTTGTGTATGGGGTGTATACATTATAACCAAAAGTTGATCTGAGGTGTCTTCTTCAGTTGCTTTCCTGCCTTACTCATTGATGTAGAGTTTCTCACTGAACCTGGCAATTTTTCACGAACTTGTCTGTCTAGACTTTCAACCTCTGGGATCTTAGCCACCCTAACACAAGGCATATAAGAATACTATAGAAGCCCACCTTTTAGGTAAATTTGGAAACCTAAACTCAAGGCTTTCTGCTTGCAAAGCAAGTCCTTTACTGACATAGACATTTCCTCAGACCACACTGCATATATTTTTGGATATACATATTTAATAATTTAATAATTTGCATGAGATAGTCAACAATTTATTTTAAAATATGTATTATACTTACTGACCTTGATTAACTTTAGACTAATGTTAATATCCTGAATATATTTCAGGTAGAAAAGGGCAAAATGTGATGATTGGGAGAGTATACATAATGAATGAAGATTCACATTATAATTTCTTCAATGTATGATAAACTTACTGGAATATACCTGAACCACATGTAAGAGAGTAATAAAGCTTGCTGCCAGCTGTCTTCTGTTTTAGCACTATAGATGCATAAATCAAAAAAAGATCAACTAGAGATTTTGAATGCTATCATATTAATTCAATTGAATGTTTCTTTGGAGGATTTGTTTAAATAACATTTCACTCCTATAAAACAGGCAAGTCTTCTGGCTGATTATTATAAAATTTAATTAAATATTGCTCTGTGGATCAGCTGTCAACCTGGACTCAGATCCATAAATAATGACAGGAATTTTTAAAACTGAGTTGGCATCTCTTAACTGATATCTCATGTTGAACTCACTGTGATGTAGAGATAATAGAGAAAATTGTTGTTTATTTAAAGAAACTCAATAAAATATTTAAGTTAAAAATAGACAAACCTTAAATCTGCTATAACTATTTCTGAAGTGAGTTAGAAATAAATCTAAAACTAGAGCTTGAGTAAAATTATGAACTGTAGCTTACATTATATCTAATATGCATAGAGTTGATAAAATATATGCATATAAGTGTAGTTTTCCATTCTCTTCCTACTCAGATACTTCTGCATTTCTTACATACTAACCATAGATTTTCAAATTATACTTCAAAAATGACAAATGACTACCTAAAGTCTACATTTATGAAAGTGTATAAGACCAAATAGAATACACAGATCTACTTAGGCAAACGTGTAAGGTTCCAAAATGACAGAAGGTAGTGGATTTCACATTTATAGAATTTAAGACAGGCACTTAATTTCAGCTCTTTTTCTTCACCTGGACTCTGTTGGTGACTTCCTGTTCCCTACAGCCCTGCTTCAGAGCTGTATTCATTGCAGTGAGAATTTTTTTTGTATGTGTGAGTTTGCAGCAGCCATCACAAAAGAAAAGATGGGGAAGTTCATGACTTGTTTTAATCACTGTGGTGAGGAAGGAGCAGATAATACATCTTACATTCTCATGGCAAAATCTAGTTATGTGGCCACATCCAGATGCCATGGAGACTGAAACACAGAGCACTCTATCCCTTGCCAACTTTCTAATTAAGACGGATTTTATTGGTTAATTAGCTGCCTCTGTAACATTTGCATCCTAGACTGAAATGAATTTTAAAATGAAACATCAAGATGCTCACTCATATGTCACCTTTCAAACAAGGACACAGAGGCTGACTATAAAACTCTCAAGCTATTCCTGTATTCTGGATTGTTTCTGCTGCTTTAAAAAAGAAAATATACACAACCTTTCTCATATGCCATACACTACTGCCTCCCCACCATGACTAAAACTGCCTAGAAGTCACAGAGCCACACAAGAAAACATCCCAGAGCCAAGGTCAATGACTCTGTTCTTACTAAGTGCTGTTAAGAATGAAAACTGGCTCCTAATGTAATGATCTATGTATTTCTGAAATGCTCCCACTGAATGTTAGGGAAAGATTTGAGAAGAAAGGAAAGGAAAAAAATACAGCCACCTGAAGTTTTCCTTGGTGAACCAAAGATACTGAAAGGAAGTAGGGATTAAATTATCAGGGGATATGGTTAGGAATTTCTGCCCAGGATGTAGAAAAAAATTATACACAGATAAAAGTTTATCAGTTTTTTTGAGGTTTCAAATGCGTGGATGTATTTTTTTATAATTGTAATACTATTGGGACTTTATCAATTATTTCCATGAATATCTAACTTAAGTGAGTCAAAACAATGTAATTCAAATCCTGAAAAACAACTATTAAACTAGATTATTATGCTGAGAATACAAACGAGCAAAATTGAAGAAAACGTTAATAATCTAAAAACCAATTAAAGGAATTGTGACCAGTAAATATAGAAAATATTAGAAGAAACATTTCAATCTTCAGTGAAAGATAAACCCTTTGAAGAGGTCACAGGCCCAAAGAAACAATGACAAAATAGTTAACCAAAATGTTTCTAAGAAAACATTACAAAATCAACCAAATGGCAGGAATAAATACACAAGTTTCAATAATGACTCTAAATGTGCATGTTTTCAATTCTCCAATAAAAAGGCATAAGAAAACAGATAAAGATAATCCTTTTTGTTTTCTCCAAGAAACACTTTCCTATCTCTGACAGACACTACCTTAGAGTAAAGGGTGAAAACCATTATTCATCCTTATCAAAACATTATTTATTAGTTCTATAAGTAGAACTAATAAATCAGACATAGCTATAATCATATATGACAAAATAGTTATAAGTAATAGGCAGGGAAAATTCAATTCCTACTTTTTAAAAGAAAAACCCAGCAAGAGATCATACAGGTCTAAGCATTTATAGGGTACTTAATTTCATAAAATAAACTCCAATATCTTTTCTACAAAACTTTAAAATAATTTTATATTTCATATGAAAACACACATACAATACAGAAATAAAAGACAAACAAATGAAAATTCTTCAGGATAGCCCAAACAATCCTGAAAAAAAAGCAGAGCTTAATGGACATATCCCTACCTTTGATGTTGTTATACTACATAGGTATAACAATAAAGTAGTATAATACTGGTATGAAAACAGGCACATTGATCAGGAAAATTGAATTGAGAACTCACACATCAGTACATACTCTATGGCAATCTAATGTTTTACTACAGGACCCAAAGTATACACTGGAAATGAATGACAGCATTTGACTAAATGCTGCTGATCACATTGTATCTTTGTGTGTATAAAAAGCATCAAAATCCATACTTTTAACTGTACACTAAATGCCATTCCAAGTGGATCAATGGAATCAACGTTAGACTGGATAACCTAAAACTAATAGAAGAGAAAACAGAGAATCTACTTGAACTTCCTGAAAAATGAAAACACTTTCTATACAGGGCACTCTGGTACTGCAGGCATTAAGACCAAAAATTAACAAATGGGACTATTTAAAGTTCAAAAGATTTTTGTATATAGGAATCTATCATTTGAGGGACGAAGCAACCCAATGACTGGGTAAAGTTCTTAAAACACTAAAATCAAGGAAAATACAATTAAAAATGGTCTATACATCATCAAGGAAGCTTCCTCCTGTAGCAGATGGAAACAAATACAGAGACCAGATATTCGGTTAAGAATGAAAGACTTTGAAACAGTCTGTTCTAACCAGTATATCCCCATCAAATATCTCCTCTTAGAGCTCAGGAAATACATCTGAAGTGAAGGTCTGCAAAGGTCTATAGCAGGTTATAGTGTATATCCTCTGTATTGCATTATAGCTTCCAGTCCAGTTTATTATGGGCTATTATGAGTGTGTGACTGAATGGGGCACTAAGACTTCTCTTGGGTTCTTTTCCTTCTGTGGGTTTGCTGTGTCTAACTTATTTAACTTGTTTTGTTTTGCTATATTTTACTATTATCTCTCTGAAGCCTATACTTTCCTAATGTGAGACAGAAAGAGAGTGGATCTGGAGAGATAGTGGGAATGTACTGGGAGGATTTGAGGGAAGATAAACCATAATAAGGTTGTATTATATGAGAAAAGTATCTAATTTCAATAAAATGGTGAAAGTAGATTATAGATGTAAATAGATCTCAGAAGTACAGTGTGTGCATGTGTCTCTGAACTAGTCTGTGCTTCCTGTGCCAAACCTCTCTTCCGAGATCATTTGTTTATTTTGTTCTATTCTGTTTTTTAAATTGCCTCCTTGTTTTTTAAAATTAGAGGGAAAAGTATGCATGAAGTAGGAAGGGTGGGAAGGTCGAGATGATCTAGGAAAAAATGAAGAAAGGAAAAGAGTAATCAGAATAAACTCTATGAAAAACATCTACTTCCAGTGAAAAGAATTATCAGAAAGTGAATGAAAGAAATGAATAAATAAAAGAGGAAGTACAAATGGTTAAGTAACACTATTTTAGCTTTTCGTTGATTGTGAATTTCACATCATCCAACCTACTGCAATTCTCCCCATCACTTCATATCTGCCCTATGTATGCCCTTGTAATCAAGCCCCCACCAAAGAAAATTCTCATCATGGAAGCTGTAATGTGTCACAATGTGTATCACAGTATACTCTATCTCTCTCATATGGAGTTCTTGAAAAAACTGTTCCTCCAAATCAAAAGCATCTGGATCCCATGACATACACCAAGGCAGAAAGAACAGGATATCTGAGAATAGTCGCTGTGAAGATTCAGTATTGATAATGTAACAGACACTGGAGGCTTCAAAGCAGACCAATGATTCATAACGATGAACATTTGCAAGCTAAGAAACACTTTACAATTTTCAAAAATTTAGCCATCAGAGGAAGGCATATTGAAATGACTTTGTGATTTCACCTTACCTCTGTCAAAAAGGCTACAATTAAAAAAGGGAGTGTGAAGGAGAAAGAAAGAAGTAAGGAAGCAAGAAAGGGAGGAAAGAAAGAAGGAAAGAAAGAAAAAAGAAAGAGAAAGAAAGAAGGAAAGAAGGAAAGAAGGAAGGAAGGAAAGAAAGAAAGAAAGGAAGGAAGGAAGGAAGGAAGGAAGGAAGGAAGGAAGGAAGAAAGAAAGAAAGAAAGAAAGAAAGGAAGGAAGAGAGAAAGAAACTGATGGGAAAGTTGGCATGGATGTGGAAAAAGAGAAATATCTACTTATCATTGTTGATTGGAATACAAACTGGTGCAGCCACTTGGGAAATCCATATGGTGCTTTTTCTAAAAGGTTGACATATATCTACAACATCTGCCAACTATACCACTGTTAGGAATAGACACAATGTATTATATATGCTACTATAGACACATGGGAGCAATAATGATCCAATACATAGCACCTTCCTTATTTTCACAGGAATACTCTTTGGCATTTGTATTTGTACTCAGAATTTCAGAAACCATGTGTTTTGTCACACGTGAATATAATTTGTCATTTATTTATTCAGTATATTGAGAATTTGTTGATATTTATTGTTCAATGTAGGGAGACTACCATCTGGATTTCATTCTTTCCCTCTGCACAGATATAAATCAAAAAGCATAATTCATTGGGATGCAGTTTGAGCAAGTCTCTTTTATATTTTATAGTGCCATAGCAACTATCAGAAATGATCCCAAGAGATAAGTAGAGTTACAGAGAGTGATTTCAGATTATGATCTAAATGTGCACAAAACTAATTTTGAAAAACTCCATTATTTACTCAATAGTCCATTTTTAGGCATTCCAAATATACAGATGGGGATATTGGACCATGGAGCATAGAATTATTTTGATAGAACCAAGCTGTTCATAAATGTGATATATTAGGCTACATGGTTGCATTTCTAATATGCTATGTCTAAAATATTAATAAAGATGCAGAAATAAAGTGATATGAAAGCATTAAAGATTGTCTGTAGTCAGTCCTCTGTGTCTTTCTGCTTGCTTATTTTTGACAACGTGATAGAACTTAATCAACTTTATGACCCAGAAAAAGTGTTAGAAAAAGATGAATGTGTTTAAATCCCAGGATATGAGACATGCATATCTCCACTTAAAAAATATCTAAGAACAATGTATTGTTTTATTCTAACAGGCACTGTGGTGCACTGGAAGAGTGTCAATGGTAATTGAACTGCTGCCTTGTTAATGCAGTTACACTTAGATATGGTTGATGGCTTCTGGGAAATCAGCCTGAAGGAGGAAGGATGTAAATGAATACTTACAATTCATAGGAGGAAAATATTTCTATAAAAAACAATTTTAGATTTTAAAAACTTGTATTCCTTACAAAATGAGTTTATAACATGGCAATCAAACTGACATTTTATTATTAGTTTGCTTTCTTTCTGATTTTGTGAGGAACGTATTAATTATCTAAAGCAAACAATGCAAAAGCTGACATAATGATAAATAAACAATCTTTCTTGCTATGGAAGTCAGATTCAGATGTCTTATTTAAAGTTGCTTCTAGCTGACAGTTCCAGATGCAGTTGTCTTAAAAGTGCCCATGAGGGAATATTAAAGCTCACAATGTCTTGGATATTTGAAAGAGGTTTTTATAATATGCAGCTGACAGTTAATATATTTAAAAATCACATTCTATTGACATGTGCGCTTTGGATTAGAGAACCTCTGCCAATTTAAAATTGGCAAATAGACAAGACGCGTAGAACATGGATTGCTCAAAAGGCATCAGGGAATCTGTTGTAAGGTAGTATTCTATATAACAGAAAAGTTATGCCATTGTACCAATAAAATCTCAAGAATATTGTTGCCTAAGCAACACTTTCATTATCACAGCAGCTATCATGTCAGTGTGGATGGGAGACATCTCATGGTTTTTAATTACAATATGATATATGTATAATACATATGCATATATAATTAAAGAATAAGTCTAATTATGAGAGGAAGTGGAAGGAAAACAAGAGAAGGTGAATGATGGGAGAAATAGAGATGGAAACAATATGAGTATAGTATTTATATATGAAATCCTAAAAAAATAAAGATATAGGTTAAAAGAAGAGAAACAATCAAAATAAAACTGTTAAAGAACTAAACAGAGCTCATAAAGCATGAAATATAATTGTCTGAAAAACACTTTAAAATGTTTATCATAATTAGCCATCAGTTTAAACTAGAAAGTTGTAACAACTTTGAGATTTAATCATACCCCAGTCAGAAAGGCTAAGATAAAATAGCAAATGATGATAAATACTGCCATGGTTCTGGGGAAAGAGGAGTAATTACTCACTGCTGATTGGTGTACACAACTGCTATAGTCACTACAGTCATAAGTGTGGAGGATTCTCAAAAATATAGAAAAAAGATGCAGCACACAAGCAAGCTGTATTATCCATGGGCATATACCAAAAAGACCATGTTATTGCACCTTAATTCATAATAAGCAAGAAATGGAATTGTCAAGATGTATATCTAATGATTAATAAAAAATAAAAACTTGGTCCATTAATACAATAGGATATTATTTGACTTCTGTATTATTCTTCTTTTAAAATTAAAACATTTCTTACATATACATGAATAGCTAGTGAATAGGTTATATTTTACTGGAAAACAAAATGTAAGATACTATGTAGAAGCCTATTTACAAGTGAAAAGGTCCTTTTTCTTTTACAAGATGCTGCCATGATTCTTTATATCCACTGAAGTATTCAAATAATTTAATCCAAACTTTCAATTTATATGCAAGTTAAATAATCATAATTATATATATGCAAATTAAGTTTAGAATGTTCATTATGCAAATAAGTTTAATCTCCAAATTGATAAGTATTTTAGTACTTTTAAAATGGGAATATTAGGACTTAGTTTTCTTTAGTATCTTGTGTTGAGTCACCAGAATTAAAAATTATATATGCACATATATATGTAAATGCATATGAGCAAATAAAGGGATTTTATTTTAACTGGAGGTCTTCATAGATACAACACTAATTATCATTGTAATTCCTTGGTGGTAGATCAAGGTTTAGTTATTCAATTAAGTGATCTTCATGAGAGGACAAAACATTCTTGCTCAATACACCTATTCACATTTTGACAAGTGTATTATGCTCTAATAAATTATATTGTTTTTATTATATACTTATTTACTACCTATATTGTTGCCTGTAGACAAATTTTAATCTGTTAACATGGCTGCTCTGGAAATGATCAGATTCTAAGACCTCCTAGGTCTTTGAATCTGATCTAGAATACAGACAAGACAAATCACACACCTTTAATACCTCTGGCTGGAAGACAGACACTCCCTTAGTACACACCATATTCCGCAACAGTGTAGAAAGAAGCATCCATCTCTGCAAGAGTTGTCTAATTGAGGGGCAGACAAAGTGAAATATCAGAGAAAGATTTAAGATAGTGAGTCAGAGATGGATGTGTTCATACTCAATTCTCATGAGAAGAGACAGGAGAGGGTACAGGTCACTTAACGGATCAGGAGAGAGGGAGGGAGGGAGAGAGAGAGAGAGAGAGAGAGAGAGAGAATTCAGTTTTAGAAAATGGTTTTACAATCAGGTTGCAGGTGAAAATAGGAGCCAGAGAATGAAGACCCAGAAAATTAGAACAGATTGCAACACTAACCCTAATATTGTTATAATTTTATATTTTTATAATTTTATGGGTTTTGATTTATTTTCATTTTTTTCAAGATAGTGTTGGTCTGTAGCCCTGACTGTCTTGGAACTCACTCTGTAGACCAGATTGCTGTGAACTCACAAAAATCTGTTTGTCTCTGCCTCTCAAGTGCTGAGATTAAGATCATGCACCAGGATCTTGTCTGCAGCATCCCATCCAGCCGGTAGCAGGTCAGCCATACGTAGCCAGCCTGCCAGGTGCTGAGACCCTGCGAGCGGAACCAGGTACCAGAGACAGCCCGAGTTTAAGACCTCCGGGGACTCAGGTCTGGGGCAGGAACTGCACACAGCCTAGCGGTTTGGAGTTCAGCGGCCGTGCCTGAGCTCTGCGCTTGCAGGCCAGACCCCCGAACCCCCTGCAGGCAGCGCCATCTTGTCTGCAGCATCCCATCCAGCCGGTAGCAGGTCAGCCAGACCTAGCCAACCTGTCAGGTGCTGAGACCCTGCCGGCGGAACCAGGTACCAGAGACAGCCCGAGTTTAAGACCTCCGGGGACTCAGGTCGGGGGCAGGAACTGCGCACAGCCTAGCGGTTTGGAATACAGCGGCCGTGCCTGCGCTCTGTGCTCGCAGGCCAGACCCCAAACCGCCTGCAGGCAGCGCCATCTTGTCTGCAGCATCCCATCCAGCCGGTAGCAGGTCAGCCAGACCTAGCCAGCTTGCCAGGTGCTCAGACCCTGCCCACAGAACCAGGATAAGCAACAATTCTTGTTTATTAAGAAGAGTGAGGACCAGCTATAGCGGCAGGCCTCCATATTGCAACCAGGACACAGCTGGAAAGGTGCAGATAGAGACTCCGCCTGGGGCTAGAGCAGGGAGAGCTGCTAAGCTCTCGCCCACAGGCGGGCCCAGGCGCCTAGGATCTGCAGCACGTCCCTGCGAGCTTAGGCCGTGCACCAAGGCAACCGGCACCACCCAGCTCCCCAGGAGCCCAGACCAGCAATAGCGGCAGGCCTCCATACTGCAACCAGAACACAGCTGGAAAGGAACAGGTAGACAGATTCCATCAGGGGCTACCACGTGGGGGGATCTGCTAGGCTCTCGCTACTAGGCAGGCCCAGCAGCACCTGCCGAGGCTCTGCTGCACTCCCCCACACTTCCCGGAGACCTCAGGCCGTGCACAAAGTCAGTGGGTGGCAGCCAGCTCGTGATCCCTTTGAGCAGCAATCACGCATAACCACCAGTAGAGAAACAACAGGTAAGCCCAGCCTCATAGGAGATTCAAACACCAGCCAGTGACAACAAGGTCAACTAACACCAGAAATAACCAGATGGCAAAAGGTAAACGAAGGAATGTCACTAACAGAAATCAAGACAACATGACAGCATCTGAACCCAGTTCGCCAACAACAGCAAGCCCTGGATACCCCAAAACACCAGAAAAACAAGACTTGGATATAAAATCACTGGTCAGGATGCTGGTAGCTGAACACATAGAAAAATCTCGTAAAGAAATAGAAGAGAAAATGGATCAAAAGTTAGAAGCCTTTACAAGGCAAATACAAAAATCACTTCAAGAAATGCAGGAGAAGATGGATCAAAAAGAAGAAGACAATAAGGAGGAAAGACAAAAATCACTTAAAGAAATACAGAAGAACGTGGGCCAACAAGTAGAAGCTATGAAAGAGGAAACACAAAAATCTATCAAAGAAATACATGAAAACACAATCAAGCAAGCAAAAGATCTGAGCACATCCATCCAGGCACTAAAAACAGAAGTAGAAACAACTAAGAAATCACAGAGGGAGACAACATTGGAGATAGAAAACCTTGGGAAGAAATCAGGAGCCATAGATGCAAATATCAACAATAGAATACAAGAGATAGAAGACAGAATATCAGAAGCCGAAGATACCATAGGAACCATTGATTCAACAGTCAAAGAAAATACTAAATGCAAAAAGGCTGTAACCCAAAACATCCAGGAAATCCAGGACACAATGAGAAGACCAAACCTAAGGATTATAGGTATAGACGAGAATGAAGATGTACAAGTTAAAGGGCCAGCAAATATCTTCTACAAAATTATGGAAGAAAACTTCCCCAACCTAAAGAGAGAGATGCCCATGAATATACAAGAAGCATACAGAACCCCAAACAGACTGGATCAGAACAGAAATACATCCCGTCACATAATAATCAAAACTCCAAATGTACTAAACAAAGAAAGAATATTAAAGGCAGCAAGAGAAAAAGGCCAAGTAACTTATAAAGGAAGACCTATCAGAATAACACCAGACTTCTCACCTGAGACCATGAAAGCTAGAAGATCCTGGGCAGATATCATGCAAACTCTAAGAGAACACAAACTTCAGCCAAAACTACTTTACCCAGCAAAGCTCTCAATCACCATAGATGGAGACATCAAGGTATTCCATGACAAAACCAAATTTGCACGATATCTTTCCACAAATCCAGCCCTACAAAGGATAATAGGGGGAAAACACCAAGACAAGGACGGAAACTACACCCGGGAAGAAGCAAGATAGAAACCTCCTCTCATCAAACCCAAAAGAAGGTAACCTCTCGAATATAAAAAATAAATAAAATAAATAAATACAATTTCAAAAATGTCTGGAGGAAATAATTACTATTCCTTAATATCTCTTAACATCAATGGACTCAATTCCCCAATAAAAAGACATAGATTAACAGACTGGATACGGAAACAGGACCCTACATTTTGCTGCATACAGGAAACACATCTCAGTGTCAAAGACAAACACTGCCTTAGAGTAAAAGGCTGGAAGACAATTTTACAAGCAAACAGTCTCAGGAAACAAGCTGGAGTAGCCATTCTAATATCAGATAAAATTGACTTCCAACCTAAAATCATCAAAAGAGACTCAGAAGGTCACTTCTTGCTGGCCAAAGGAAAAATCCACCAAGAAGAGCTCTCAATACTGAACATCTATGCTCCAAATGCAAGGGCAGCCTCATTCGTAAAAGAAACCTTACTAAAGCTTAAAGCACACATTACACCTAACACAATAATTGTGGGTGACTTCAACACTCCACTCTCCTCAATGGACCGATCAGGAAAGCAGAAACTAAACAGGGACACAGTGAAACTAATTGAAACTCTGGACCAATTGGATTTAACAGATATATATATAGGACATTTCATCCTAAAGCTAAAGAATATACCTTTTTCTCAGCTCCACATGGGACCTTCTCCAAAATAGACCATATAATTGGTCACAAGACAGATGTCAACAAATACAAGAATATCGAGCTAATCCCATGCCTTCTATCAGATCACCATGGAGTAAGAGTGGTCTTCAATAACAACAAAAACAACAGAAAGCCCACATACACATGGAAACTGAACAATACTCTACTCAATGACACCTTGGTCAAGGAAGAAATAAAAAAAGAAATCAAAGACTTTTTAGAATTCAATGAAAATGAAGGTACAACCTACCCAAATCTATGGGACACAATGAAAGCAGTGCTAAGAGGAAAACTCATAGCTCTAAGTGCATCCAAAAAGAAACTGGAGAGAGCATACACTAGCAGCTTAATGGCACACCTTAAAGCCCTGGAAGAAAAACAAGTTATTTCACCCAGGAGGAGTAGAAGACAAGAAATCATCAAACTCAGGGCTGAAATCAATCAAATAGAAACAAAGAGAACCATACAAAGAATCAACAAGACCAGGAGCTGGTTCTTTGAGAAAATCAACAAGATAGATAAACCCTTAGCCAGACTAACAAAGGACACAGAGACAGTATACAAATTAACAAAATTAGAAATGAAAAGGGAGACATAACAACAGAAACTGAGGAAATTCAAAACATCATCAGATCCTACTACAAAGGTCTATACTCAAAACAACTGGAGAACCTGGAGGAAATGGACAATTTCCTAGACAGATATCAAATACCAAAATTAAATCAGCATCAAGTAGATCAGCTAAATAGTCCCATAACCCCTAAAGAAATAGAAGGGGTTATAGAAAGCCTCCCAACCAAAAAAAGTACGGGACCAGATGGTTTTAGTGCAGAATTCTACCAGACCTTCAAAGAAGACTTAACACCAATACTCTCCAAACTATTCCACAAAATAGAGACAGAAGGGACACTGCCCAACTCATTCTTCGAAGCCACAATTACGCTAATACCTAAACCACAAAAAGATCCAACAAAGAAAGAGAACTACAGGCCAATTTCTCTTATGAATATAGATGCAAAAATACTAAATAAAATTCTTGCTAACCGAATCCAAGAGCACATCAAAATGATCATCCACCATGATCAAGTAGGCTTCATCCCAGGGATGCAGGGATGGTTCAATATACGGAAATCCATCAATGTAATCCACTACATAAACAAACTGAAAGAAAAAAACCACATGGTCATCTCATTAGATGCTGAAAAAGCATTCGACAAAATTCAGCATCCTTTCATGCTAAAAGTCTTGGAAAGAGCAGGAATTCAAGGCCCATACCTAAACATAGTAAAAGCAATCTACAGCAAACCAGTAGCCAACATCAAAATAAATGGAGAGAAACTTGAAGCATTCCCACTAAAATCAGGGACTAGACAAGGCTGCCCTCTCTCTCCATATCTTTTCAATATAGTACTTGAAGTTCTAGCAAGAGCAATTAGACAACATAAGGAAGTCAAAGGGATACAAATTGGAAAGGAAGAAGTGAAACTATCATTATTTGCAGACGATATGATAGTTTACCTAAGCGACCCAAAAAACTCCACCAGAGAACTTCTACAGCTGATAAACAACTTCAACAAAGTGGCAGGTTATAAAATTAACTCAAGCAAGACAGTGGCCTTCTTGTACTCAAAGGACAAGCAGGCAGAGAAAGAAATTAGGGAAATAACACCCTTCACAATAGCCACAAACAACATAAAGTATCTTGGCGTAACTCTATCCAAACAAGCGAAAGATCTGTACAACAGGAACTTCAAGTCCTTGAAGAAAGAAATCGAAGAAGACCTCAGAAGATGGAAAAATATTTCTTGCTCCTGGATTGGTAGGATCAATATAGTAAAAATGGCCATCTTGCCAAAAGCAATATACAGATTCAATGCGATCCCCATCAAAATCCCAACTCAATTCTTCATAGATCTAGAAAGAGCAATTCTCAAATTCATCTGGAGCAACAAAAAACCCAGGATAGCTAAAACTATTCTCAACAATAAAAGGACTTCTGGGGGAATCAATATCCCTGACCTCAAGCAGTACTACAGAGCAATTGTGTTAAAAACTGCATGGTATTGGTATAGCAACAGGCAAGCAGATCAATGGAACAGGATTGAAGACCCAGAGGTTAACCCACAGACTTATGGTCA